>JAJHSJ010002220.1:0-37500 GCA_021015155.1 Magnolia officinalis
TTTCAAATTCGGCCCTCCTGCAAGTCTTCACAGCCATCCAGTAATACACTCTCCAACGACTTGTCCTTAAAAGTGTCCACCAAGTTTCTGTAGATATGGTACGCACAATACCCATGGATTGCATGCAGGAAGACTTGAGGAACCTCTTTCATTAACCCTTTATGTCGGTCCGATATAATGACAAGACCCCTCCACCAACCCTAACACATTGTTAAGGTGGGTAAGGACCAATTCCAACTACTGCTGTTCTCTGATTCCCCGATGCCAACGCAAGCGAAAATATATAATTGTCCCCATCTAAGGCCCGTGGCAATGAATAACACACCCTTATATTTGCCCTTTAAGTGTGTCCCGTCAATAGCCAATACCCTCCGCAATGATTTCTGGAAACTTCGAATGCATTGGCCGAGAGCTAGAAAACATCTCTCGACCTCCAAGTCTGTTGGTTTTATAGAAACGGCAGTTACTGTCCCTGGGTTTGCCCTCCTCAATTCATGCAAATACAAAGGGAGTTGATTGTAGGAGTCTTCATAAGACCCCATCACGTGTTTAATTGTAAGCTCCCTAGCTTTCCATGCCTTCCAATAATTGATACGAATATTATATTTCTCTTGCATGGCGAAGATAATGTCACGTGGCCTCAACCCTAGGCGTTGTTTCAATGTGGCTAAAACCAGATCACACGCTAGCTTACTGCTGGCTTGCCGGTGATCGCTCTTCATCCATGTCATGCCGCACGTGTGTTTTTGACGTATAAGTCCGTATTTTAAATATACCTGTATCATTCACCCAAGATGCATGAATCCTCCATTCACATGCATCTTCGAAGCACACCACGGTAAATCTGCTCGAATTTGAGTATAGTACTCTATACTGAAAATTATTCCGAATTGCAAATTGACTCAAAACATACTGGCACCTTCTCTTGTCCTTAAACGTTTGCCCTTCAGCTATATCAGTTGGTTCACATTCCAGATCAGTATATTCCAACATTTTTGCATTGGTGAGCGCATCATCATCAAATGGCGCGAGAACTTGACAAGTCATGAGGTTTGATGTTTCAGGGAGCTCGCGAACGGAATGTCGCTTACTACACGCACAGATGGGATGGTGGATGATGATGGCAGATCTATTATTAATGCTAACGGCGGTGGTCTTATATTCATAATTACTGTGAATGTCAACTGCAACCACTGATTGTCTAGTCACGAAGTTTACTGTTTTTTGGCGGCACTTCTAATTGATCATTGCTATGATCCACTTGTATTGGAAAAGGATTGTGTTTGAATTCCACGCCATAATCCTCAGCCACACTGTCCACATATGTTGTGTATTGATGTGTTTGATTGTTTCGATGACTAATGAGATGAATTTTTCCGAATGCTTTAAATTGGTAAGTCAAGAACTCTTTGACGTCATCGTCGTCTTCGATTTCTATTGGAGGCATTGATTCGTTAGTGCAAGGATTCAATACTTTCATCCTAATATGACAACTTCTGGTATACTCTTAATAATCTTGTAAATTCTAGATCGAAGCTCCTCGTACGTAGTCTCGAGACGTAGTGTCATTTGTTTTGATGTTCCACCACCCGTGTACGAGTATTGCTTGTTTTCAAATTCTAACTCCCCCCCCCAAAAGAGCACATGATTCTTACAGCCCTTATCCTGAAACCAATACAATTGATTTCAGTCAGCAAAATGAGAAGAAAACCCTTCGTACTTCAGTTATTCGTTGGAAGAGAGTGCAGGGGAAGCACCTGCTCGTTTTTTTCCGTCAAGGAGAGTGAGAGCAACGCTGACAAGCAGCAGCAGTGAGTTGAGCAAAAGAGGGGTATTTTCCTCCAGAAATTCGAATCCGCATGTGGAGCTCTAAGTTGCAAAAGAAGGTTCGCCTTCATTCATAAAAACAACTGGCTTGGAGCTGACGACAGAATTTCCATTGCCTGCACCGATGGATTTAAAAAACATATCAAACATAATTCACAAGATAAACATTGTCTATAAAAGAAGACGACATGCTACAAATTCAGTGGGGCATGCTAGAAAGTTAGCAGGGCAAGCTAGAAAGACAGCAGGGCAAACACGAAAAAGAGCGGGGCAAAGTAGGCAATCAACGGGGCAAACTTAACATTAATTTCATGGCTTGAGCCGATTCTATAAACGTATCCATGTTCAAATGGAACAAACCAAATGAAATTGGGAATTGAACTTCTAATGTTGATAATTTCATCTAGGCCACAGAAGTTTTGGATCAAGCTTATAATTTGTAATTCTATTGATCCATTCATTATTACAAGGATGCGTAGCTTAGTCAACGTAGCGCATCACAAGGTTGCGCATTTTGGATCCAAACTTATAATTCTCTTAAAGTATTGATCCATGTCTGTATGATCTTATGAATAGGTTTGATAACAAAGAAAAATAATCTTGTATCCCACTATGGTTTCAACACGATGAAAATCATTATACCCCCGCTGTTTCCCATGGTATGATCCAATTGATCTTTTGATATGCTTCAATTTCATTCAGGCTAAACCGCAAAATAAGTTGAGAAAAACGGATGGACGGAGTGGATATACTACTAATTCAATGTGGGTCCAACGGAGTTTACTTAGTACAATGGTAGAAGACCAGCGGGGCAAACTAGAAAAACAGCGAGGCAAACTGAAATATCGGCGGGGCAACCTAGAAAAACGGCGGGGCAAAACTAAAAAACGGCAGGGCAAACTGAAATAACAGCGGGCAAACTTAAAAAAAGTGAGGCAAAGTGAGATATCACGGGACAAACTAGAAAAACAGCGAGGCAAAGTGAAATATCGGTGGGGCAAACTAGAGAACACAGCGAGGCAAAGTGAAATATCAGCGGGGCAAACTAGAAAAACAGCGAGGCAGAGTGAAATATCGACGGGGCAAACTAGAAAAAACAGCGAGGCAGAGCGAAATATCGGCGGGACAAACTAGAAAAATAGCGAGGCAAAGTGAAATATCTGCGGGGCAAACTAGAAAAACAGCGAGGCAAAGTGAAATATCTGCGGGCAAACTAGAAAAACCGATTTTTTGTTCAAACTCTCCCTCTTCAATTAGAATGTTTTCTCTCCAATGCGTGTTTGATTTTTCAATTTCATATGAAATGCAAAAGAGCCATCATTACCATTTCCGAGTGTTTATTTAAACATAAATTGTGGCTCGTATATCGAGAGTCAATTACACTTGCAAAGGATGGAGGTAATGTTATATATAATCCTTACATTTTCACATATAAAACCACCATTTTAAACATGATTTGTGAAACAAACAATGCAGCAAAATCATCATTACAGTCAAATGCAAGTGATGTGAGTCATGTGACCAATGTTGTCAAAATCGTTAGCGTATCGCAAATCGTAGTAGGGGTGAATTGTATCGAATTACAAATTCTTATCGTAAATCATACTTTTTTTTCTTCTTCCTAAATAGAAAACAAAAAATGACCCTTACAATCCTATTAAAGATCCTCATAGAACCTTTATACACACACACACACACACATACATACACCACTCCAACTAAAGACCCTTACAATCCTATTAAAGATCATACTCGTAAATTAGGTTTTTGGGACCCACATCTTCATCACACACTACTCTCAATCAATCTACATACATAAGCATATTACAAGCATGTGGTTATAGTCAATGTTTTAAATATCGACAATATTGGCCGATATATCCTACGATATATCTTGTAAGGGTCTAGTGCGATACAAAACAGACAAGTAGTGCAATATATCCCACATGTTCGATTCGGTGAGCATTTCGAATTTCGATCAGTTTATTTTCTGTAAATCGTGTTAAATTAGTGTTCTATTGTTACAGACATGGATGATTTTCTTGCTTTGAGAATGATTCTCTGTGGATAACAAAGAAAAATATATCTTGTATCCCACTATGGTTTCAACGGTGAAAATCATTATGTCCCGCTGTTTCCCATGGTATGATCCAATTGATCTTTTGATATGCTTCAATTTCGGGCTAAACCGCAAAATTAAGTTGGAAAAACGGATGGACAGAGTGGATATACTACATACATTCAATGTGGGCCCAGCGGAGTTTACTTAGTACAATGGTAGAAGACCAGCGGGGCAAACTAGAAAAACAGCGAGCAAACTGAAATATCAGTGGGCTACCTAGAAAAACGGCAGGGCAAACTAGAATATCAGCGGGGCAAACTTAAAAAAACAGCGAGGCAAAGTGAGATATCAGCGGGGCAAACTAGAAAAACAGCGAGGCAAAGTGAAATACCGGCGGGGCAAACTAGAGAAACACGAGGCAAAGTGAATATCGGCGGGGCGAACTAGAAAAAACAGCGAGGCAAAGTGAAATATCGGCGGGGCAAACTAGAAAAACAGCGAGGCAAGTGAAATATCTGCGGGGCAAACTAGAAAAACAGTGAGGCAAAGTGAAATATCTGCGGGGCAAACTAGAAAAACCGATTTTTGTTCAAACTCTCCCTCTTCAATTAGAATGTTTTCTTCCCAATGCATGTTTGATTTTCCAATTTCATATAAAATGCAAAGGAGCCATCATTACCATTTCCGAGTGTTTGTTTAAACATAAATTGTGGCTCGTATATCGAGAGTCAATTACACTTTTGCAAAGGATGGAGGTAATGTTATATATAATCCTTACATTTTCACACTATAAAACCACTATTTTAAGCATGATTTGTGGAAATAAACAATGCAGCAAGCCAAATCATCATTACAGTCAAATGCAAGTGATGTGAGTCATGTGACCAATGTTGTCAAAATCGTTATCGTGTCGCAAATCGTAGTAGGGGTTGAATTGTATCGAATTACAAATCTTATCGTAAATCATATTTGTTTTTCTTCCCAAATAAAAACTAAAAATGACCCTTACAATCCTATTAAAGATCCTCATAGAACCTTATATATATATTACACACACACACACACACACACACCACAAAATGGTATTTTCGTCCAAAAAAAATGGGTCTCCGCACGTGGAGGTCTAACTTGCAAAATAAGGTTTTGTCTTCTTTCATAAAACCGTTGGCTAAAAGGTGGGGTCCACATCCCTAATTTTCTCATTTCGATATCAACCATTCATTCAATCATACAACTAGAAGCAATTCATGGAGCAGAATCAGAGAGATCAGATGATCCTGACCCTTTGAATGGAGCCAATTTGAAATAACTGCCCGTTATTTACAAGCCATAAATCAGATGGCCAGAATCATTAGATACAAGTATTATTTAAGAATAGGATCTATATAATATATGTTTCAAGATGATGGTTGGAATTATTTTATTTTTTTTGTCAATCCTCATGGTCTATTCTTATGTCATTGACCAGAAGCTTAAGATCACTCCATTCGCATGAATTTTGCACGCCTTACTCCTAATTGTGTGAATGAATGAACGGCTCCCATGACTAATTCCTAATGTTGGGATTTTTGGCCTGCGGAATCACACAGATCTAGATCTAGGATGGTAATCCAATGGCACCAAGCACATACACAAGAAAAAGAACACACAGATTTAACGTGGAAAACCCTTGCAGGAAAAAAACCACGGCACAAAGCGACAATCACCACTATGAAAGCATCAATTACAAAGAGAAAGGACTTACCCGATTCGAACAACCTCGAATCTCACCCTTGCTACACCCTTTGATAACCCTAAACCCTTTAGAATACTTTAGGAAGTCTTAGAATAATCAAAAGAATAGCCCTAGGGACCCCAATTTATAGTTTTGGCAACTTCCCTTTGTATCCCAGTTGCGAAAGGACTTGCAACACAAATCCCCTCCGCGAAACTCCTTTCGCATCCCAGTTGCGAAAGGACTTGCGACACAAAATCCGCGAAACTCCTTTCCGCATCCCGTTGCGAAAGGACTCAGATTTAAGACTCTCGCAACAATCTCCACCATGTCTTCAATCTTCAACCGTGTAGCTTCTTGACCTCTTCTCTTTATTTCTGCATCACATCATAGCTCAAGATCACATTGGCCAACCAGCGCCAATCACGGATTTGATAGATACCTGCCTGCTATACCGTCGGCGCGATATCTCTGAGAAGCCGATCTCTCTCTCTGAGAATAACTCCTCGCTACCAACCTCGCCTTGTATCTATACTGTATCCTCTTGAAGGTCCACCTACATCCAACCGCTCTCACCGGCCCACTGGAAGCTCCACCAGCTCCCATATGTCGGTCTGGTACAACGAATCCATCACATCACCCCATAGTCACCTTCCACTTCTCAGCACCAGGCTCACCTAGAGCCATCAGAATAGAAGATGAATCCCCTGCAATATTGGAGTCGTCCAGTACCTTATCGATATCCTGCAATCATGCCATGTGGTTCTTCTCACAGGTGGCTGCTCCACCTGCTCTGTATCCCTGTCCGCACGTCTCAGCCTTTCTCTGCCCTGCCCGCTCATGTAGCCATGCCCATAATGCCACACACGTGCAGAGGTGGAATTCGCTACATCCACTGTAGCCTCCACCTTTTGAAGTGCTCTCGATCACCTGTAAACATGATCGAGTCGTTGCGCTTTCATGACTACCCGTGCCCCCTTGGATACCTTAAGAGCACCATCAATACCTGTGTACTTGCATCCCTTTGCCTTAAGCACACCAAGAGAAATCAGATTTTGTTTCAAATCAGGAACGTGCCTGACATCAGTCAAAGTACGCTCCACCCCATCAAACATCCTGATGCGTACGTACCAATAGTCACAACATTACAGGCAATGTCATTGCCCATAATACCTGTCCACCATCGCACTCCCTATAGCTGGTGAAACCCAACTCCGATGAGGAGTCATGAAAAGATGCCCCTGTGTCTAGCATCCACTCGTCCTTACGATCATCGTATGACCGTCTGAGCGAAGACACAGACAAAACACATCACCATTACATCCACTCGATTCATCTGACATGGCAGTGTTAGCCTCCCTGCATGAAGCCTCAGAATCTTCCCTCTTAGATTTAGGATTTCACAATCCCTTTTCACATGTCCTTCCTTCCCACAATTCCAGCACTTTACCTTTCCTTTGCCCTTGCCCTTTGGATTTGGATCTAGAACCTGAAGAACCTGTACTGTGTTCAGAAATGCTCTACCCACTGTAAACAGTGCATCAGAAGATGTCCCTATGTTGCCGTCTAGCTGTCTCATAGCCTTCCCTTGAAGGGCTGAGATAACAGTGTCGACACTCGGGTTTTGTTCATGTGCACATAGTATCCTTGAATGACTCATAGGACGCTGGGAGAGAATTCAGCAACATACATGCTTGTTCTTCATCTTTCATCACAATCATCCATATCGAGCAATTTGCAAACCATTTATTAAAATTGCTGATGTGAGCCTCCAGATCTCCACCCTCTGCCATCTTGAAGTTATACCACTGCCGCTTCAATTGCAGACGATTTTCAGAGGATTTTTCAGAGGATTCATTCGCATAAACATCCTCCAACTTAACGCCATACAATTAGCCGCAGTTTCTCCCTCATGACGTTGTAGAGACCTCATCCGTGAGAATAAACGATCGATGATAAGGCTTTCTTATCAAGAGTATTTCAATCATCATCTTTCATGGTGGACTTCCGCTCCTCAAGAGCACCATCTTCGCCTTGCTTATTAAGGAACTCATCATCTTGATCTTCCATAACTCAAAATTATTTTTCCCTGAGTACTTCTCAATCTCATACCTGGCGCTCGCCATTATTCTACTAATCCCTCAGATTCAGATCTGTGCCCCAACCGAACAAGCTTTGCTTTGATACCACTTGTGGGATTTTTGGCCTGCGGAATCACACAGATCTAGATCTAGGATGTAATCCATGGGCACCAAGCACATACACAAGAAAAGAGAACACACAGATTTAACGTGGAAAACCCTTGCAGGAAAACCACGGGCACAAAGCGACAAATCACCACTATGAAAGCATCAATTACAAAGAGAAAGGACTTACCCGATTCGAACAACCTCGAATCTCACCCTTGCTACAAACACCCATTTGATAACCCTAGAACCCTTTAGAATACTTTTTAGGAAGTCTTAGAATAATCAAAGAATAGTCCTAGGGACCCCCAATTTATAGTTTTGACAACTTCCCTTTCGTATCCCAGTTGCGAAAGGACTTGCGTCACAAAATCCGTGAAACTCCTTTCTCATCCCATGTTGCGAAAGGACTTGCGACACAAAATCCGCGAAACTCCTTTCCGCATCCCAGTTGCGAAGACTCAGATTTAAGACATCTCGCAACACTAATTGTATGAATGAATGAACGGCTTGGATAGAAAATATCATCTAATGTGTCAACTTGCCAATGAAAATAACCCCTTTGTGCTATTTAAAAGGTTTGGGTACTTTGTAAGGTCCCCAGTCTCTATCTTACCACCTATGCAAATTAATAACGGGATGTTATGATAAATTAAAGATCTTGAGTTTGGAACTCTAGTTAGGAATGGGGAGATCCGCATGGGGGCATACAGTGATGAATCTGTTTGCCTAGCCTATGGGATTAAATGATATGAAATTGGATTAGATAGGATTAACACTATTATTGCATAATGATTGTATGTTTAGAAATACCATGATATTTTGACCCTTCAATCTTATATTTAGGGTAAAAATTTTGAGAAAAACATTGGATTAAGCAAAATCCTACTTGGTAGACCATTAAATTATATCAACGAACCAAATTCCCAAAGATGTCGGTCACTTGTATATGTATATTACTGAATGTCATGTGTAAAATGCATATATGGATAGACAGCATGGATAGAACAAGGAATCAATGTAGCTTCACATGTATATTAAATTTCAAAATCCATGAAAATTCTACACGATACCAAGTACCATTCCATCTCAATTAAACCCCACATTTCCTATCCTCACCAAACACTCTTAAAATTTGCACGGAACGAAATGCAATTCCATCCCACCTAATTACATCTAATGCCATGTGCCAAACGCCTCCTTAATCATATCACATAATGGGTTTAGTAGGCCACACCATGCACTACTCTTATATTTAATGCAATATAAGATCTTCGTGCATTGGATCTCTTCTTTTTTTGATCTCATACCTTAAAATGATACGAGAAAATGGATCGACCGCATGAATAAATAGATACACGATGATGCCACAAGCAGATCGAGACGGTGGGCAAGGACGCAGTCCACTTACTTTGGATAAGGGACATCCGAAACTCAAGTTATCCATACCACACAACAGTGAAAATGGGAACACCTATGTATGAAACCTCTCTGGACCCACCTTGATATTTAGTTTTCATCTAACCTGAGGTGATTCCCACATGGATGAAGGAAAAACACAATATAACCCTGATCCAAAAATTCTGTAGCCCCACTAAGGTTTCAATGGTTGTATCTAAATCCTCACTCGTGTGACCCACTCGAGTTTTTGATATCCTTCTTGTTTTGGCTCATGTACTAAACTGAGAAGAATAATCGGATGGACGGAGAGGATATAACATAAACTTACTTGTGGGCTCTACAGAGCCTTGGATCACCGCGGAGCCGTGTAACCCCTGGTTAGTCACTGATGGTGGCTTGCCACTGGAAGCGGAATTTGATTGCTCAGTCGCACATGACGTCCTCCCCCTCCCAGACGGTGAGCGGATTAGCTGTTACCCCTTACCCGGGTAACACCCAACGAACGCGGATTGCGTCCTACCCGCCCGTCTCCAACTGGAACGAGCAGGAGCTTTGACTGGTAACCATGATGTAAGGGTTTTATCTGCACCGTTTACCTATTTTTTTTTGTGACATTTTGTAGAAGTGATACTAAAATTTTGGTAGAGCCGGACCACACCGACCACACCATTGGAAGAAGCGATTAATAATTCTCACCATTGAAACTTTCTCAGAGTCCACCGTGATGTTAATTTGTCAATTTTCCAACCTTTTCTTGTAGAGTTACATATATTTAGATGAAGAGAAAACAATATTATCTTGATCCAAAAGTACTGTGACCCGGGAGGTTTTCAACTGTAAGAATTAATCCCCTTATGTGGTTCACCTCACCTGTATCTTAAATCTTCTTCATTTTTGATCTTGTGTCCTGAGTTGACACTAAAACAATGGATGGACAGTATATGTAAAATATATACATTAGTGTAGTCATTCAAAGCTGCTGCCCGTTCAAAGTTGGAGACAAGCTGGGACCGGCGAACGTGGATTGAATCCTACCCCTCGTCTCCGACTCCAACTGGGAACGGGCACTAGCGTTGAGTGCCACCATATTGTATAAGTTTTACCCACACTGGTCCATTCTTTTTTTTTTTTTTTTTTTTTTAGCATTTTATAGAATAAAACTAAAATTTAGACAGATTTAAGGCTTAAGTGGACCACACCACTGAAAGAAGCAGTAATAATGATCCTCACCGTTGAAACTTTGCTCAAGCTCACCTTGATGCTTATTTGTCATCCAACCTATTGATAAAATACATGGACCGGGATGAAGAGAAAACACAAATAGTAGCTTGATCCAAACTTCTGTGACCCCAGTGAAGTTTTCAATGGTAAGAGATTAATTCCCATTGTGTGGTCCACCTGTGGATAAACTTATACATCACGGTGGCCATTTAAAACTCCTCACCGGTACCAGCCGGAAACGGGCAGGGTAGTACCAATTCGCGTTAACACCTTACCGGGTATTGCTCTTATTGTGTGACGCCCCATCTTTATGTAATTTTTTGTATATCCACGCCGTACATCTGTTTTTTCATCTCATTTGAGGACGAGATCCCAGATTTTAAGAAGATTTAATTCTCAAGCTAACCACAATGTTAGAAAAAGTGACGAATGACCATTAAAAACATTTTACGAGTCAACAAAGTTT
Organism: Magnolia officinalis; assembly: GCA_021015155.1. NCBI lineage: Eukaryota > Viridiplantae > Streptophyta > Magnoliopsida > Magnoliales > Magnoliaceae > Magnolia > Magnolia officinalis. The sequence continues at coordinate 10,878 of JAJHSJ010002220.1, forward strand.
TGGATCTATCTGATATTTGTAGTCACCCTTCATGCATCCAGGTCATCTTGACATTATAAACAGCTTTAATGGAATATAAAAACTGTGCGAACCTTGCGAAGGGCCCTTTTGAAAATGTTAATGGTTGACACTCAAAAACCACTGTGGTGTGGTCCACTTGAGTTTTTATCTACTTATTTTTTGGTACAAAGTTCTAAAATGGGCTGGAGAAATGGATGGACGGCGTGGATATTCAACCGTTGTCAAGGCGGGCCCCACAGTAAGGGTAACACCTAACGTGTTACCCTGGTACAGTCCGTGGCTTATGGGGATTCAACACGATGTATGGGTTCATCCACATCATTTATCTTTATTTTAGGAATTTTTCCCTATTGCGACCTGCCTTCTCGTCTATGGAACAAAACCTCCGCCTTTTAAACTATCTCTTGAAACCTGTACATAGCTTACACAATTAGAAATAAACCGCTCGCTATTGGTCATCTATACGAATGGTAACTGCTATCGCTTTGCCGCACCTGCAATCTCCCTTTGTTACGGTGGATTCACAGGCACCCCCCTAACCTCCGACCGTACATGGGGCCCAAATTATTGTTTCTGAAAAATCCACGCGGTTCATAAGTTTTTTCCAGGTCACTTTAGGTTCGGACTCGAAAAATAAGAGATGAAATCACAAGTGAGCACACGATGGCCCTGGGAATTTTCAATGGTGGTTCTCATTCCCACTTGAGCTTGGTATTGGCCTCATTTTTGGCCCTGTCCAGAAAATGATATGGAAAATAGATCGACTCGGTGGATTTCTCACAAACATCCTATGGGCCACTATGCACCCACTGTTTTTACTTGGAGCATCCTTTCAGGTTTTCACTCCGCTTCATTTGTTTAGGCATTTTTTTTTCCCCTTTTCGTTGCCTATCGAAGGAAGCTATTCCAACCTTTTCTTTAGTTACAATGGCAAAGTTGTCAACCTTAGCCTGACTCATCCTGAGGTGGAGGGGTAGTGATTTTTTGTTTTGAGGGTCTGCATTGCACAATCTTTATTTTGTCCTTATTTTTCTTTTTTCTGTATTCTTTTTCTCTCTTTTTTAACCCTTTGTTGAAATCTTTATTTTTAGTAGACAGCGAGTGGTAATTTTTAGGATGACCAACTCTGGTCATGTTGACTTTAGCTTTACTAATGTAGTTGTAGACGAGATCAGATAGACTTACCCATGAAAGGTTTTCACATTATAGGTGTTGATTGGCTTCGAAGGATCCTCTCCCTTCATGTTGGTGAACTAGAGAGCACCTCCCTGCAGTTCTTTTCTAATAATTAGCAGCCCTTCTCATGAGGGTTTGAACTTTCTTCGGGGATCTGGAAGATGCGATGGTAGAATGTGTTTCATGACCATGTCGCTTATCTTGAAACTTCTCTTTCAGACTCTTTTGTTGTAGGCCTAATCGATCCTCTTCTGATAGCTTTGGGAATGACTTAGTGCACGCATGCGCTTTTTGTCTGCAAGGTGCAGCTGATCATATATGGCTATGAGCCATTCCCCTTAACTTTACTTTCAGTAGTACTTGAAGAGGCGGTATTTCCACTTCAACTGATAGAACTACTTCTATTCCGTATGTGAGCTCGAACGGAGTTGCGCCTGTAGCAGACCGTACAGACGTCCGATAGGTCCAGATTGCATTTAGGAGCATTTCGAACCAGTCTTTGTATGTCTTGACCATCTTCTCAAGTATCCCGATAAATGTCTTGTTGGCGGCTTCCACTCCTTCGTTCATTTGGGTTCGGTAGGAGGTGAACCGTCAGTGTTGAATCTTGAACTTTCTAAGGGAGTTCGTCCATCTTCTTGTTAATAAATGGCGAACCATTGTTTTTATGATGGTGTGCGGGACGACTCCATACCAGCTGATGATATTGCTTTTTATAAACTTGATTACTTGAGACGTTGCTATGGTAGCGTGGATGGCTGCTTCTACCCACTTGGTGGAGTAGTCGACAGCTACAAGTATGTCTTCATGCCCATTTGAAGCTTTCGGATTTACCTTTCTAATGATGATGTCGATACCCCACATAGAGAAAGGCCATGGCATAGGTTGTATAACTCTGAGGCTAGGGCATGTATTTCATTTGCATACTCTTGACACTTGAAACACTTCCTGACATGCTAGACAGTCTGTCTCCATAGTCATCTAATAGTAGATGAGTCGTAGAATCTTTATTTGTCATCATGTGTCCATTCATGTGCAGGCCCACACACTCCATCGTGGATTTCTTCCATAATCTCTGTAGCTTTAAATTCACTGACGCATCTAAGGAGAATTTGATTATAGGATCGTTTGTAGAGAATTTTCATCGATGATCGTGAATTATCCTGCCAACGTTGGATGGTTTGGCAATCGGTTGATGTAGCTTCTTCTTCGGGTACCCCTAGCTTTTGATGTGGTATGTCGGTATACCAGGTTTTGCTGATAGGGTGTGGCTTCGACCTCTTCAATTTACAGGCAGAAGGCAGGTTCCTCTTGAAGTTTGACTGTGAGCTCCCATCCTGAAGCTCCTCTTAGAATCTCTAGCATTGATGCAAATATGTGGTGAGAGCATCCACTAACTGATTCTTTGCTCGCGGCATGTATGAGAAGTGACTTCTTTGAATTCTTCAATTAGATTTTCGAGATTATCGTGATATGGTATCGACTTCTCATAGTTAGTCTTCAAGTCACCATTGGTCTGGTTGATGATAAGCTGTGAGTTTTTGAATACCCGTAGCTTCTTTACGCTTAAGATTATGCCTTCTTTCAGACCGGCAATGCAAGCTTTGTACTATGCCCTGTTGTTGGTGCACTTGATTATTGTTCACCTGGAGATAGGAATTGGGAAACAAATCGTCAAGAGAGAAGAGATGGATCCGATTCCACTTCCCTGAAGTTTTGTTGCACCATTGAAGAATAATATCTATTTATCTGCCTTTCATTCTTCTTCTTCCCTCAACGAGTAAGAGATCTTCATCAGGGAAGAAGGTCTTCGATGGTGAATAATCGGGCTGTGAGTGGGCATTGATATTATCAGCAAGGGCTTGTCCCTGATTTCCTTCTAAGTGAAATAGGTGATGTTTGAACTTAGACAGGAGAACTACCATTTAGCTATCCTTCTAGTGAGTTTTCGGCTTCTCAAACAGGTATTTGAGCGGATCCATACGAGCGAGGAGAATGATATGATATGCCTCATGTATTGCCGAAGTCGCTGAGTTTTTCCTAGACTAGGGTCGTGTGTCATGTCTTCTCAAGTGCTACACGTCTGGTCTCGTCTTGAATTTGTAACTTGCGACTTAGATAGTATAGTCTTCCGCTTCTTCCTGTCCTCTCTTGGCTTCTCGTCACTGGTTTGCCCGACGACACACAACCGATATGGGGTCCACTGCTGCTCGCTCTATATCTATATATCTATATATATATATATATATATATATATATATACTATATATATATATATATATATATATAGTATATATAATAGTAGAGGTTCGTCCGAGAGTTGGCAGTACTAGAATTGGTGGATTCATGAGATATCTTCTAATGTGATCGAAGGCAGCTTGGCAATCGTCATTCCATTCCTTAGCTGAATTCTTCCGAAGGAGCTTGAATGTTGGCTCACAAATAGGAGTGAGTTGCACGATGAAGCGGCTGATGTACTGGATTTTGCCGAGAAAGCCGCAGATTCCTTTTTTTGACTTTGGAGGTGGCATCTCGATGATGGCTCTTATCTTCGTTTCGTCGATTCTAATGCCTTCCTCATTGACTATGAAGTCAAGAATTTTGCCTCTGGTTGCACCGAAGACACATTTCTGAGGGTTAAGTCGGAGCTTGTACTTTTCTAACCTGTCGAAGAGTTTCTTCAGGTCTTCAAAGTGTCCTTCAATCGTACGAGACTTGACGATCATGTCATCGATGTATACTTCCATCTCCTTGCTCATCATATCGTGGAACAAGACTATCATCGCTTGCTGGTATGTAGCTCCTGCGTTCTTCAGACCGAACGACATAACCCTATAGTAGAATGTTCCCCATGGCGTGATAAACGAAGTCTTCTTGCGATCTTCGACGGCCATCTTGATTTGATTGTAGCCTGAGAAATCATACATAAAGGAGAAGATCTTGTGCCCTGCTATGTTGTCGACCAAAGTGTCGATGTGTGGCAGGGGGAAGTCATCTTTGGGACTGGCCTTGTTGAGGTCTCGGAAGTCGATGCACATCCGAACCTTATCATCCTTCTTTGGTACTGGTACGATGTTAGTGAGTCATTCGGAGTAGTTGGAGGCTACTAAGAATCCCGCGTTGTATTGTTTGATGACTTCATCGTGAACTTTTAGGGCCTGTTCTAGCTTCATTCTTCTAAGCTTCTGCTTTACTGCCTTCATCTCCAGCTTTGTTGGCAGATGGTGTAAAAATGAGTTCTTCATCGAGCCCTAGCATGTCTTCGTAGGAGAACGCAAAGTTGGACAGTCTCAGAGTTAGAAATTCTACAATTCTCTGCTTCTACTATGTCGTTAAGGATTTCCCAATGCTTACTTACCCAGGGACTTTGGGGGTTCCCAAATTTACTACCTCGAAATCGTCGACTACGACATCGGCTTTGGTTTCGAAAATTTTGAGGAGATCCTCAAGTTTGGGAGTCGGATCATCATCTTCCATATCTTGAACTTCATCCAGACCCATGAGTTCGAAGTCTAACTCGATGTTGAAATCATATGTGTCAGCCTAAAACTCATGTGACACTTCAGACAAATTAGGCACATTATTGAATGCAGGAATGGAAACGATCTTCGATTTTTGAAAATTTTAGAAAACTGAAATGCCGGATGATTTTTGAAGATGTTTGACTTTTTAGGATTTTTGGGCTCTAAGGGACCCTAAGCAGGCAATCATTGCAAACCATGACTAATCCTAACCTAGCTCAGGGTGCCAAATGCTGTCTAAATTGGCATTTTTTTGGAGATCGGCGCCCTTGGATGTCTCACTGGCTGACTTGATGGTTAGGGGAGTAGTTATCCAGTTGAGACCTCGTATTCCCTCCCTTAAAGAAGTGGGGGTCGATGCATTAAATGGAGGATCATAGTCTGGACCAATGACCATGATTTCCCCTTAGTCGGGTTCAAGATCTGAGTTGTACTCAGTCCCGCCTGAGACGCTTACCGTGCATTAGAGCTCTTCTTGCTTTGCCTTCTGGTATTGTTGTGGCATTTGAATATCGGACCAATCCAAGGATGGCCACTTCCCCTTCTTGGTCCAATGGATCGGACCGTTGTGGTCGTGACTGGATGATGGATGTGGCGTGGGCATGGCACGCCCTTGTTTGATTGTTAAAGCTGAGACAGGCAGGATGTGCCCCTGGTTGGTTGAAGCTGAGACTGGCAGGATGTGCCCGTAGTTGATTGAAGATGAAACAGGTAGGGTACGCTCCTGGTTGATTAAAGCTGAGACAGACAGAGTGTACCCCTGGTTGGTTGAAGTTGAGATAGGCAGGGTGTGCCCCTAGTTGATTGAAGCCGGGACAGGCAGGTTGTGCCCTGGTTGGTTGAAGCTGAGACTGGAAGGGTGTGCCTCTGGTTGATTAAAGCTGAGACTGGCAGGGTGTGCCCCTGGTTGGTTGAAGCTGAGATAGGCAAGGTGTGCCCCTGGTTGGTTGAAGTTGTGGCAGTGATGACAGGTATCAAGGCATTTAGACATCCTTTGAAGGCTCGCAATGGGTTTTTCTCTTGGTCTTACTCATCTTTTGAGCCTTCTTCTTCCTCCGATGCCGACAGTTTCTTCCCTAATAGCCCAAGGATTGTTTCCCACCGGATAGGGGGCCATGGGGCATCATCGTAGCTTAAAGGGGTACCTTCAGGCGGTGCGGCTAATATCTCCTCTTTGCAGGGAGTCCCAGGTCTAACGAAGTTGATTGGTGTGCATCAAAACTCCTTTTTTCTCCATTTCCCCTTCGGGTTAGGCTTGTAGCCAAGTCCCCACTTCCTGTTATGGTGGTGGTCTCTATTGCCTTTGCTCTGTAGTGATTCTTCACACGGTACCTGAAGCTTTGTCGCTCGGCCAAGGAGAAAACATATTCGGCACTCATCAGTGATGGATTGATCATTGTATTTACAGTTTCAATTTTGAAATTGTGGTAGGGGATGTCTTTCTTTGAGTGCTGGATGTCAATGATTGGAACGTCTAGCTCTAGGGTACCATAGTCATTTGGAATGACGAGCTCTGTTCGGCTAGGATAGAGATTACCTTGTTGTCGAGGATATATTTCACATGTTGACAGAGAGTGGAAGGGACGGCTCCGACCTTATGAAGCCATGGCCTTCCTAACAGCATATTGAAAGATATGGGTATATCTAAGACTTGAAAATTGATGACCGAGATATCCGGATCGATTTGCATTTCGATGTTCACTTCTCCTTCTACAGTTCGGCGAGAATTGTCAAAGGCTCTAATGCTCATGTCGCTTAGCCAGAAAGATGATGGCTCGATCCCGAGGTGTAGTGTTGTCTTAAGTGGGCACACATTCAGACTTGAATCGTTATCGATGAGGACCATCGAAACTCGCAGGTTCTTGTATCGCATATCAATATTAAGAGACATTCCGTGATCTCATCCGTCAGGAGGAAATTCATTATCGGTGAAGGTGATGGCTCTAGGTGTGAGGAGTTGCTCGATCATCAACGCAATCATTTTCGGCAGAGTATTTGAGGTGATGCGAGCATCATTCAACGTCTTGGCGAATAACTCCTGGTGTGTCCTCAATGTGCATAGTAGTTTCCATACAGATACATGTGATGGGATCATCTGGAGCGGCATTATTGCCTTGGGTGTTGTCTCTTGTCTTGACGAAGTGCCTTTGGAGTCATTGTTGTCATTGCATCCGCCAAGGCTTAGGATCTTCACTTTGTCACACTCTAGATAGTGCCAAGGAACTGCTTTATAGCATGCAGGCTGCTTCTCCTTGAATGCCACTAGCTAAGCTGGGAGTGGTGTCGGTGCTGCAGGAATGACCACTATCTCTTCCTCGCATGGAGCCCTTGCTTGCAGGACCACTCTATTGCCTGTGCTAGATGGGATACAGTGAGGTTCATCCTCATAGATGATATGAGGGTTAGGTCGTGGCTTGAGTGCACTTGTGGTCGGAGCCTGCCATGGGATGAAGAAAGGTCTTCTCTCCATTACCGGTGCTTGTCGATGGGTCCTCCTGTTATGTGCTAGCTAATGTGGCATGCAGAAAGGTGCCCTTAGTGGCCTTTCGGTGATTGCTCGTGCTTCTCCTTATAGGACGACTGGCTCGTATGCTGAGGGTGCTCCTTCCAAGATATCTGGCTCAAAGTTGGAGGGTGCACCTTCCAATACTACCAGCTCGCATGGCCGATGAGTGTTTGGATTTGGTCTGCAGAATCACAATGATATGGATCTAGGATAGCAATCCAAGAGCACTAAGCAATCGCAAGAGAACACAAAGATTTAACGTGGAAAAACCCTTGCGGGAAAAAATCACAGCACAAAGCGACAGATCTTCACTATGAAAATAGAAATTACAAAGAGAGAAGACTTACCCGATTCAAACAACCTTGAATCTCACCCTTGCTACACCCTTTGAAAACTCTAAAACCCTTTTAGAAACCCTTGAAATACCTTTAGGAAACCTTAGCATACTTGAGAATGGCCCTAGGGACTCCTATTTATAGATGGGGAACTCTCACTTACGCACACCCCTAAAAACCACATCAAATTTACACAGTCCGCGCACAAACCGCGTACCATCTACGTAACCCTCGACTAGTCGAGACATGGCTTCGACCAGTCGAAGGGACCTTCGACTAGTTGAGCCAGTCCCTCAACTAGTCGAGGATCTCGGTGATTCAAGATTGGAGACATATGTTAATAATAATGAGGAGTGCTCCTTCCTTGAAGGATTATCGGCTTTATTGCAATGAGAGGGGCATGGGGTGCCCCTTGTAAGACCAGGGGTGCATTTGAACAGTCTCTTGATATGGCATGGATAGACCAGAGAGGAGTGAAGAAGCAATCGATCTTTTCCTTCCTGAGGACGTTGACTATTGGACCTCGTGATGACTTGGGGTGTGATGGATGTTGTGGCAGAGGATTGTGAAGGATATTTGTGGGAGCCGTTGGTGCAGTCTTAGGGGTTGAGATGGAGATCTTTCGATTATCGATAAGATCTTGGATTGCATGCCTCGGGGAGAAGCATCTTTCTGTCGAATGACCTCGGCCTTAATGGAACTCACAATACTCATTCTCGTTGTAGTTCATTGGCAAAGGATTTGGAGGTGGTCTTGGCTACAAGGGAGTGAGGAGTTGTTTCTACACTAACGTTGCCATGATCTAGTTGTACGTTTTTGTGAGTGGAGTGAATCTCCTGAACTCCCTGTTCACTTGCCGATTTTGACTGGGGTACTGGACATTTCCCCTAAATTGTTGTTGCTGAGGTTGTAGATTTTGCCATGGAGGTGGTGGTTGATATCTTTGTTTCTGATGTTGAGGACGATACTGCTGGTGTTTTTGTCATCCTTATTGAGTCACATGTTGGGTGCCCTGAGTTGTAGCGATGATGTTGGCTTGGGCAGCACCGTTGACGTTTTTGTTCCCGTTTCCCATGGCTCTTCCTTCAACTTTATTCCGCTTGGCTGGAGAGGCATGATGAGGCCACGGGGAGATAGTTCCTGCACGTATTCCCGCTTCTACTTGTTCTCCAACACAAATGAGTTGAGCGAAGTTCGCATAGGGATGCGAAATCATATATCCATAGATGCCCAAATTTGTTGAATGAACGAAAATGGAGATTTGCTTCTCATCATCGATTGGAGTGTGCATCCTGGTGGCCATTGCTCTCCATCACCCTACATATGCAGACAATGTTTCATTGCCCTTTTGTCTTCAGGTTGCTAAATCTTCTCTTCTGGGAGCCATGTTGAGGTTGTAGGCAAACCTGTCGAAAAATGCCTGTGATAGCTGTTCCCATGTCTTGATTCGGTGACTATTCGAGGAGGTGTACCAGTCCAATGCATCACCCTTCAGAGATTTATGGAATATGCGGATGAGTGCTCCTTTTCCTGCCATTGCATTCAATTCCCCACAGAATATCTTGAGGAGTGTTGTAGGACATCTGCTGCCGTCGTATCTTTTGAATTTTGCTACCTCAAAATTTTGAGGTACCTGTGCATCTGGGAAGAGACATAAGTCCATGAACTTTATTAAGGGGAGATCGACCCCTTGCTGTCTTTGAAGCTAATTTTGCATAGTTTGGAGCTGCTCCCACAACTCCTCTATTTCTACACGACTCGTTTAAGGGACCAACGTCTCTCTCGCCAAGGCCCGTTCCACTAATTCGGCATAGTGATCAATTTATTCGATCCTATGGCTCTTGTAAGGGGGAGCTTATTGAAATGTAACCGTTTTCCCATGTGCGGGGAATTGAAATTGAAAAGCACTCCCGGTCGGGGGAGGCTGAGATACTGGGAAGTGACCCCCTTGTTGGGTATTCACCACGTTCCGCTAATCAAATTGGGCTTGGGCATTTGCTAGTGCTGCTCCAAGTTGGGATTGACACTGACCCCCATTGTGGGCATTCGCCAGTGCTGCTTCATGGCTTCTGGTCGGGGAAGCTATTGCTCGAAACTGATTTGAAATCCCTGTTGCAGGATGTGGTGGAAATTGACTGGAGATCCTGTTTGCAGAATTGGTTTGAAACTGAATTGAAAATTGATTGGAGGCCTCGGCTATGAGGTTGCCTTGGAATTGACCGGAGACCTTGTTTGCAGGATCAGTTTGAAATTGCACTAGAAATTGATTGGAAGTCCCTGTTATGGGATTGGTTTGAAACTAAGATGGAATTCAATGGGAAGCCTCGGCTATGAAGCTGTCCTGAAATTGAATAGACATCCTATTTGCAGGATCGGTTTGAAACTAATTGGAAATCCCATTTGTGGGATGTGCTGGAAACTAATTGGAGGCCTTACCTGCGAGGCTGTTTTGAAATTGACTAGGAATTCCAGTTGCGGGATTGTTATGAGATTGACTCTCGGCTGCGGGAGAGTATTGAAGAAAGTGCCCCATGGTCGAGGGTTGCACTAGCTGATGTCGGCGGTCATGTGCGGAGTCCAACGATTGTGCTTGATTTGAACTGGAGGCTGGAAAGTGCCTGTGAGCTTATTGTTGTTGTTGTAGAACTAAACCAACTTGGTTGTTGGCTACGGCAACTTGTGATTACATGAATTGTCAGAACATGTCTTGCAATGCTTTCATGCCCTATGTTAATTCCTGGATGTAGACCATTGGCACAACTTTTGCCTATTGTGGCTGTGTAGGCTAGGCTTCTGCGAGATCGATAGTGTGGAAGGGTTGAACATCCTCCTCATGGTGATCCATTGCTGCTTGAGATCTTGTGCGAATTATGCTTAAATAAGGAAGACATTTCCAAGGACGTCCGCTTTGAGGAGGCTCAATTTTTTGTTTATTTTAATATGAATACAGATGCAGATGCAAATGCAAATGTGTGAGAACAAGTATTCTTCATGAATCTGTAAGATCTTATTTTTTAAGTCGGGTCGTGACTAGTGGGCCTAATTCGTCCCTAGCGGAGTCACCATTCTGTGGACATTTGAGGAGAGCGAGGATTCTCGAAGGGTACAGGAGATCTACTCTCTTCTTTCCACTGGTTGCGTCGCTTAAGGGCTTTTGTGATGGGGGTAAAGGATGTGATATTTGACCAAAGTCGCCACTAATCAATTATTACGATTCTACAGTCGATTAGAGCCCTTAGAAATGCTTAAGATTGAGGACCCGATGATCCTTAACCCTAAGATGCCTCGTGAGTTTACGTTCAAGAGATTCCTAGTAAAGGACCACAATTACATAGAGGGAAAGTGTTAGGCATCCACTCTGCCTGTACGGATGTACGATCTTTACTTCACAAGATCTGACTAATTTCTGAAGAATAGGGGTAGTTCTCGCGTGCAGTAAATGTAATGCGATGTAATAATACAGTGATTGATCGATCAGAATTTCTGATGGGCATGATCCGACTATATCGACAAGCCACAGAGCATACGTTTAAAACGATCAGGTGTAAGGTACAAATATGTATGGGTGCTTATGATAAAACGACGGCCAAACCAACTAAGGTTTCTGGTGGATCCGCTGCAATTATATCAGCAGATCTCAGAGCATACGCCCACTAGTCAGATACAATGAAAATGATGGATTGCAATGTATATGATAAAATGACGGCTTACTGGCTAAGGTTTCTGATGGGTAAGATCTGATTATATCGGCAGGCCAAAGAGCATACGCCAGCTAGTTAGATGCGATGAAAATGATGCAAATGCACTATAATGCTTATATATATGAGGAGCAAGGGGGCTCAAAAGGGAATGAGTGTTGCACGATGTTGGTGCACTGATTTGATGAAATTGATGGATGCTTGAATGGTTGGGTGAACGGTAGTGTCGCAAGGCTAGGTTGAGTGGTTCAGATTTGAACTTTGGTGGCTCAGGAGGCTTGGACTCTGGCTAAGCTAGGCTAGACCAGGGTTGGGCTCTCTCTCTCAATCTCTCACTCTCACTCTCCTTGGTGGAGGGATGGTTAAGGCTAAGGCTCTCTCTCTCTCTCTCTCTGAAGTAAGAAGGGACTTGGAACGAGAGTGGATCCCTCTTCCTGATGCCGGTGTCTGTTGAAATTAGAAGGGAATGGGGCTATTTATAGTCTCCCGACCTAGTTTTCTTGTAATTCTTGGTGATCCTAGGGGAAAAATATGGTTAAATGGTTGGTATTGGAGATTGCCACTTGGCATCATCTCATGGGTTGGATGAGTTAGTGAAATGATAATTTTCAATAAGGATATGGGCATCGGAGTAAATGTACCTCAACCGCACACTTAAGGCTTGAAAAAGGAGAAACCCATATGTTTGAGGGGTGCTGCCCAAAGGAGGGGGAGTGCCACGTGGCCGACGGCAACCTGGCTGCCACCGGTCCCCACTTGGACTCCCTGCTTTGGTAGGCAGCATCCTCCAAGCTGTGGAGGCTCTGCTATGAAGGTTGATGCTATGAGGTTTCAGCCATTACTTCGATTGGGCTTGGTTTTGGGCTTAACTAAGTGAGTTGACTGGTTGTGGGTTTGGGTAGGCTGACAGGGTGAGTTGACTCAGTGAGTTGACCGGGTGAGTTGACTCAAGGTTATAGGGTTTTGGGTTCTTAAGGTTTAGGTTTAGGTTGACCGGATTGACTGGGTTGGATGGGCTGAGTTTAGGGTTTAGGACCGGGTTTCCTACGGTTTAGGCTTCTAGGGTTAGAGTTTAGGATTAGGGTTCGATTGAGATTGAGATTCCTAGGGTTTAGGCTTCTAAGGTTAGGGTTTAGAATCAAGGTGTGATTGTCCATCCATCCCTTCAAACTCAATCAGCTTGTCATCTTGAGGTGGGGTGTTTATAGGAAGGTACAAAATAACCAATCTTCGAAGGAAGAACCCCACCCTCCGATTATCAGCTGATGGTTATCAAATTCTGCAAGTGGCTGAGTAAGTGACCAATCTTTTCAGAATCTGGTCATATATGTTCATATTGGACGTATCTACTTATTTTGGCGCTTAAGGTCAAAGTTCTTCTATTCGATCCACCCATATACTAGCAACCAGGCCTGATGGCTTATGTCTCAAGATACAACTCAGGAAACAATCACATCCGTCCCGATCGAATAGGAGTCCTATCAACATAAATGGTTTAAGTAATTGAAAAGAACTATTTGCAATAAGTAGGTTTTTGTAACGCCCTGAAAATCGGGGGTCGAGCAGGAGTCCAATTCTCGAGTTCCAACGCATAACTTATGCAACATAGATAATGATGATTTAAATGTTGTCTGTATTAGTGCATAAAACATGAATGAGATTAAGCTAAAACAACAAAACATACTCCAGGGACAGTCGAATTACGCAAGCGGAAGACTGAGAGAAATACATGGAACGTAAAAACCACTGTAGGTCCCAAAGTATGTACGTGTTGCCAGGTCAAACAGTTACAAGTATTGTTTCAAAATACAAAATGTCAAAATGTGGTGGTCCACTACAAAGTATAAGCCCTGCCAATCAGAACGGTCTATATAAACCCGCTTGAATACTGCATATATGAGAATGCCTCCTCATCATCCTCAAAGTCTGGCTCCGCCTCGCAGACTGTGCCATCATCTGAAACTACAATAGGGTTTAGTTGGTGTTTAAAACACCATCCCAGAATGTGGGAGTGAGTGATCAATTCAGTGGAGCTATAAAGTAAATGTTAATATGTTATCAATTCAGTCAAGCAATAATGATAAAACAATACAATCAAGCATCCCTAAGTACTCTGATTAATGCAAGAATGGTATGTATTAATGATGCATGCCCTCGCTTGCACTCCCTCTGCGAACTTCATCTCACGGTCGCGGCATGCAATCACTTCCTCAGTGCTCAACTCCAACACCAAAGGCACCTGCAATGCGATGCATAAGCGTGATTACCAAGTTCTTATTAGTCCTTTTCACACAACAGGATTGGAAAACTAAGGTACCTCCCTTATATCATTTCTCAAACAATGATCCATTTTAGGGTCGTTAGTCCTAGTAAATTTCATATGATGTTGCGGTTCTAGGTCACTACAAAGGGCTCGTCACCTCGATGCAGACCTAGCTTATACTCTAGTTGCTACGGAAAGACTCGTCGCCTCAACGCAGGCTCAGATTATGCTCGAGATCACTATGAATGGCTTGTCACCTAGTCGTAGCCGACAGCTCGAATACAACGTCCCATACCACCGTATTCGGCTCACGAGCTTATGTTACTCACTGGTCACTACGGGTGGGCTCGTCACCCCGGTGTAGGCTGACAGCTCGACCACGGTGCCCCGTACCTTCATGTCCGGCTCATGAGTCTTAGCGGATCGAGGTACCAAGGTTAATAGAGTTTCAACTAGTGAGTTTGGTACCTTAGGTTCAGGCAGTAGCGTCCATACATGGTGAACATACATCAGGTCAATCGGGTTACTTGACAAGCTCGACTGGTATGAGTGCACCTCGAGTTAATCGACATGAAGTGCGTAAGCACTCCGTGTGGCCTAACCACTGCCGACAACCAAAGTACGACTCGGATTCATCGAACACGTCCCGTGTGGTGAGACAACCTCAGTCACCCGATTAGAATCTGTTACCGATTGCCTGAACTATATCATAGTCCCAACCGCACTTAAACATAACAAGGAATCATTTATGAATAGGCACCTCAACATTAAACTAATCCTTCAAATGATATCAACCATTTGAGCATTTCATGAAACATAACATAAACATGATTTCACACATATGCATTTCATACGTAAAACAGACAATATAATGTAAGTTACATGGAGGGATTTATACACACAGTTAAGGTAGTTGAGAATCTTATCTCAACACCCATATAAAGTATAATTTACCAAATACTTACTCATACATATATTTTTACAAACACTTAGACTACACACTTCGACATACATGACGTATGTCGACCACAACATGTATTAGGGCAACTCCTTTCACCAAGGAGTTGTCACGCACGCAACCACCATGTATCCACGACGGATAAACATGGCAAGCACGAATACAAATTCCATACTCATTTAGACATTTTTATAAACACTTAGGCTACACACTACAACATACATGACGTATATTAGCCATAACATGTATTAGGGCAAATCCTTTCGCCAAGGAGTTGTCGCATATACAATGATCCTATATCCACGATGGATAATCATGTCAAACACGAATCCAAATTCTACACGCATTCAATCAATTCGACAAACACATGGAATACACTATATTCAACATAGTTCATATATATCTGTAAAGCGAATCAGGCATCGCATTTAGCATGTGAAAGATACCCACGTCAGTTATAAATCATTAACCGGCATTGAAAGCCTTCAAAACCATAACCTAAACGTTTATAGTCTGCACCTTACGCTAGTACATGCATAACGAATTCAGTTTAGACACTAAGTCTTTGTCAACAGTAGAATGACAACCTATAACATGAATTAGGTTAGCTATTTCATCACTTACACTATCTGAAACCCTAAAACAGATTAGGGTTAGGTTTTCTTACCTAAGAAGATGATCGGAATCGCCCGAATAGTGATACAGGAATGGTCGATAAGCACGTGGAACGACGAGATTGAGTCCCGAGAACAATCTCCCACACACACACACACACACTCTCTCTTTCTCTTTTCCTTCTCTTTTCTCTATCTTCTCTCTCCAGGGTTTACAAATTCGTATGTGAAGGGAGAGAGAGGGTTTAAGACCCTTATATAGGCTCAAACGTGAGCTCAATGGCCCTAGGGCTATGGTATACTTAGGTTATAGACAAAACCCATCTGTTTCGGCTCAACGGAGCACTTCTGGATGCCCATTTTCTGTGTGCGGTCGGACTTAAGCTCCCTATCATTGAATCTAGGTCGAGTTAAGTTTTCAGTCCGATCGGATTTGTAGATCGACCGTGGCGGACCAACTTCAGTTCAACAGTCATCGCTACTCAATCAGGTCCACAAGTACACGGACCTGTGCTGAAAAATTTTCCTGATTCAAGCATGTATTTGGGTCAGCTTCTGACGGTCTGAAAGCTTAAATTTGGCCCGCAAGCGAACATCCCAAATCACTTAAATCTGAGTTCAATTTATAAATAAATTCGTGTTTCTCACACACTTCGCTCCAGGCTCAAGTTGTGCGTTTTTAGATATTATTAGGACTTAATTTTTGGGATGGTCGTCAAGCCCAGTAAGGTGATCATAAGCGTTTAGTTTCGCAATAATCGGACTTTCGACGCGCAGTCCAGGTTCGATACGGAGTTTCGTGATGCTCCCGAGAGCAACTGGGTTTTGAGATTGATCCTAGATTATAGGGTAATGTAGCGTTAAGGATTCTACAAGTTTTGGGTCTTGCAGTTCGTATTTAAAGCGGTTCAAGCTAATTTCACTGCTAATCTAGTTTAGCACTTAGTTAATTTCATCTAATTTCTAAAGGATTTGGTCCTGAGTGATTTCTGCCTAAGGTAGTACTCGGGTCTTTGTATGGATTTTTCCAAGACGTTACAGTTTTTATTTCCAACATCACTATAGTGGACAAAGATAAGATGGATAGGATTGTTTGATAGGAATGATTTTTGAGATATAAACCATCCATTATAAGGCCTTGCACATGGGCAGACCCATTTCCACGTCAACCTGTATCCTATGGAGGGATGGGTAGTAGGGGTGGTAATGGCCACAGTGGCCCAGCCTTAAAGAACTAGGGCTTTGGCCACTAAACTTGGCTTGAGGGCTGAGCTAGGGCTTAATATCTAGGCACACTATTCGGGCTGGGCTCAAGGCTATTCATCGTTCACCCTGGCTTAGACCAGCCTGAACGGTGGGCCTAGATTTCAAGCCTCAACCCTCAGGCTATTTTTAATGGGCCAAGCTCGAGCCCAGGCAGCCCAGACCTACTGATGGCTTGCGTAACCAATGAGCCCGACCTAGCTTTGGCCTGGGCTTGGACTTACTAGCTTGACAATGTGCTGGGTATGGGCCTCAACTCAGTTTAGTTAGGCTTGGGCTCCCATCATTTTAGGCCAACCTGACCTGGCCTAGCCCGACCACTTGATATTTACGGCTAGGCAACCCATCTGTCTTGAATGTAGACCACTTGCTTCATTCTTTTAAAATATCTATTTTCTGAGCATGCGTGACCCACTTAACCCACATGCAGATGCAGATTGAGAAAATTCAAGTGGACAATATTAACCCTTTGATTTGTGGCCTACAAGATAGACGGTTAAGAAGAGAGATACAACAGTAGTCCACATTCAATTGAATAAGGTCCCAATATTTGCCTTAGAGATCAACTCTTGAGAGATTCTTAGAGCATGTTCCATCCCCAACGGAATTCAACAGACCAACGGCGTGGATTACAAAACCATTTGTCCCACTTGTCCAAATTAAAAACTCTAGCATACACCGTCGAAGATGCAGGCCACGTATCCTACAATTCGGCTCACGCATAGATGTTCCAAGTACCGGGACCCACCATAGAGAGGCCATTACTGGAAAGTCAGACTGATTTTATGATCCTAGCCAATGATTTATGGACGTTTGTTGAATATGGAACATTGACAAGTTCCCTCTTAACCATCTGTTAGATGTTGCCCGATCAGCCATTTAGATAATCATATCAATGTAACTGTTTGTCGATTAACCCACCTGAACTGCAATTTGGATTACTAATTGCAGTTCTTGGATCTAAAATGTACATGGGAGACCCCTGGCGATTTGGATCGTTCATCCGGTGGGCATAAGGGGATGGCTCATACCTCGTGATGCAAAAGGTCAACCCGGCCGGGACAATCCCGGACATCTATTTTTTAACAATGCCTTGTTTGCTGAAGGTTAACAATGGATTTTAGTATATTTAACAAAGCATCAATGCTTTTTTCACACATCATCAAAGTCTCTTAGTCCAACATCCAATCAGAGAACAAACAAACAAAGCAAGAAAGATTCACCTCTGGCCCACCAGGAGCATTTGCATCATACCAACAATCCTCTTTTCTTTTCCCATACCGTGGCTATGATGTATAGAAAGACACAGCAGCCTGCAATCCCGAAGACCGTCTCAAGGAATTGTACTTGTGTAGTTTCAAACAGTTTGATATGGATGTTCATGCCAAAGACATTAGTCACAAGAGTGCCCATGGATATTATCAAGTTGGCTGTACCGAACCTCACTCCCATCATCAGCAGCTGATTCTGTTTGTCATCCAACATGATGTTTATATAATCCTCGGTGTCGTGCACATACTCCCGCAGCTTCATTAAAAGAGAGAAGGAAATGTGAGTAGTAGTAATCACAGTTGTGTGATCAAATAAGAGAAATAAATAAATACACCATGTTGATGATTCATCGGGCCACATGTTAATTCATCTGGACCATCCAATGTATAGTTCTTCTCATTGATAAGGCTTTGTCCAAAATGTACACCCATTAGAAGTCAATAAACTTCTGAATGTTGATTCAACAGTTTGTGGTACTTGGGTTTATGGTCCATTCAAGAGGCAGTCCATCCATTGGATGTTCCTGATTCAATATAGATTGTCCCTTTGAGGATTAATAACACAATCCACTGCACTGTGACAGTGCCCCATAATTACCGACGGTTTTTTTTTTTTTTTTTGCATGTTTTCATTAATCCAGACCATTCAATCTATGTTTACCTCCTGAATGGGCCAACTCCAAACACGATATCAAGACAACAATCCTACTTATCATATACATGGAAATTTAATCATGGACAGTTAGAAAAACCAATACTATACCTATATTAAATGATACAAGGAATAGAACAGATGATGAAAAAGACTTCTAGGATAGAATGCATGGCTTAGATGGTAGTTCTGGGATGGCATGCTGGAGTAGCATATTGAAGAGGAATTATAGATTCCTGATGCATAAAGAAGTTTACAGTGTTCTGATCTGCAAGTCTCTGTAAGTGGGGCCCATGGTTTGACATTCCAAGTTATAGATCTTACGGCCCTCCCTGTGAATGTGGATTCCCCAAAAGTCACACAGATTGGAAGATGCCCCTTGATTAGCAGATTACAGATAGCTAAGATACAACGCAGAAACGATCAGGAGAAAGAGGGCCAAATACTAGTGGCTAGGATCTTCCAATATGGAATAATTTTGGGTATCCCCACCCATTGTGAGACCCATCAGGTAAATAGTCTAAAATCTGAACCACCAAATCATGGGCCCTACTAGTATGGGTATGGTGTCCTGATGCATCAGCGCATGATAATTGACAAATTGACAGTATAAAAGATACAACATCAGTTAAAGTTTATAATTCTATTCTATCATCAAGCATTCAACAGAAGGCACCTCGTGTAGAAGAAAAAGGTTTGATGACTATAGTGTGGAGAAAAGAAGAGGAGTGAGAGAGAAGAAGAAATAGGAGAGTTTGGGGAAAATTGTTGTGTTAGGCTAAAATGCCCTAACACAATGTTTTATTAGAATAGAGCATATAGTACACCACAGGAGGAGGAAAATGTGCACATGCACATACATTAAAAAAGCCACTAACCACATACACTATACACTAACACTCTCTATATATGTAGCAATTTTCCTATATTTGTTGGACTACATTCCATAGTTCAAAAGCTGGAAAACTTGATATCCAGCTGGATCAGGTAGATTCGAAGACATGAATGAGTCTTTATTTGACTCGATTCGATAAAATTAATTAAGTGATGTTTAAGTTAATAACGAGTATTTAAAACAGGGGCAAGCATTTATATGAGCAAACCAAATAGATTCACAATGTTGCTGTGTTGGTAGAGCATGGTTTGATACTCACCTGAGGTTGTGGGCTTGATCTCCAAGCCTTTTTGACTTTTTTCTATTATTAGAATGATAGTCTGGCTGCTGAGTGACTCGGCCAAGTCATGTCGAGTGGCATTGAGTCAGACAAGCTTTTGAGCCAACTCAACGAGTCTTATTGAGACTCAACTGAGTCAGGGTAGTCAGGAAGTTTCTGTTAAACTCGGCTCGAAATCTGACCGAGTCGAGTTGACCCACGGAGTTTTAGAACAATGTTACATTCCCATTCTTCAGTAAGTGAGACACTCCTTTGGTGTTGCTATTCCATCATTGGAGAAAGGTTTGGAGGCATGAGATTTTGGACCAATAATAAGCAGCCGTCCAAATTCTTTGATCGTTCAAGATGTTACAGGAATGATATATTAACCATTTAATGCACAAATACTTAAGGTGTCATACGTTACAGGACTGCTGGTGTTCTTGCCTGCACTTAGACTGTTAGCATCTCATGCCTATGTTCTATTCACCAAAAAAACATGCTGGTTTTTAAGAGAACAAACCAACAGGACAAATTTGGATATATGTGGGTTACATTAGCATCTGAAAGCTAGAAAGAAAAGTCCCACTCTTTGCAAAGTTCCACACCATTGCTTGGAAAATCATCAAGGAATGGTGAGGTGTAGGGTGGTTCTAATGGCATTGGTTGTGATGGAGAAGGTGTAGCAGAGAGGGGTGGCAGTGGTGCAGGATCAGAGAGGGTGGCTGTGGTGCAGTAGGGGAGCAAAAAGAAATGGCCCGTCTTTGTTTTTAATTTTCTTTTGTTTTATAATAACAGGGGTATTTTTGGTCAATTAAGTGTTTGCATGATGTTAGCTTTCCTCTATCACCACACGCTACAAAAATTTTGTCATTATACTTTCAACAGTAGTATAGTATAAATTCCTTTATTTTCATGACTGTGCACATGCATATGGATACATGTACTTTCTTATGTGTAGAGGCATATGCATGCATGTAATTTCGTATGTGTAGAGGCATATGCATGCATGTAATTTCTTATGCTTAGAGGCTATAAACATACCTTGGTGATGATATCTGCACACAAAGATATGTGTACATGTGTATTTGCATACGCAAGTGTATGTAAACATGGATGCATTTGAAAACTTGTTCACACATAATCTATGTGTGCAGGTCCAAAACTGTCTAGCACTCTAAACACAGCTTAGCTAGGATGCACACATGCATATTTATATATGGAGGGTCCATCTAAGCCAGATTAGCTATCAAAACTAGAATAAAGTGCAGAACGTGGTTAGTCCTTCCCCCACCCCCCGCTTTTGAAACGATGAGCATGTTATTGAGAAAGGGGCCGAAGAATACAAAGAAACGAAAAATACAAATAAAATTACAACTCAGGCCACAAAAAAGGGAACTGATCTATGCTTAAAATATTAGAACCATTCATCCATTCCATAACAAACAATTTCACCCTATTGAAAATTTCTGAAATGCGCCCCTTTCTGCACCGATTACAGAAAAACAATGATTCACTGTGATATTCTGCTCAACTGAAATATGAGCCAACTGAGGAAACACTTGACTCAGTTTCTGGTTTCCAACCCAAACATCTTCCCAAAATCTTATCTTCTAGCCATTGCCTAAAGTAAAACCCACCCCCTCCCAAACCTTGTTTTTCAAAGACATCACCAACCTCCAAAGGAAGGAAGCCCTATACAACGAAGACGACTTTGTACATCTACCCCCACCCTTAACCCCATATTTTTTAGCCATCACTTCTCTCTAAAAACTCCCTTGCTCAGCCCCAAACCTCCAAAACCATTTACCTAATAATGCCGCATTCATAACCTCCATACTCCTTAAACCTACCCCCCCCCCCCCCCCCCCCCCCCCCCCTTGTCCAATGGCTTGCAGACTTCATCCCACCTGACAAGATGGAATTTATGACTTGCATCTGCCCCTTCCATAAAAAATCTCACCTTAATTTTTCTAACCTGACAATAATTGTTTTGGACTTTTGGACATTTGAAAGTAAGCATAAAATAAACTGGAAGATTAGACATAGCTGACTTGATTAAAGTTAATCTACTGCCCAACGAGAGATAACTACCCTTTCAAGATGACAATTTTTTTTCAAATCTCTCAATCACTCGATCCCATAGGTGTTTGGCCGGCTTCCCAATACATAAGGGAAGGCCAAGGTAAGAAGAAGGAAAAGAACCCCCCACAACCGAAAAGAGACACAAAGCCATCAACCTCTTATTTAGAAAGCCCCACCCCCAAAAGCTCACTATTTTTAATGTTGACTTTAAGACCCAAGGCTACCTCAAAACATGAAATGATCATCCGAAAGTTGTCCACTTTCCCCTCATCCACCTTTCAAAGTTGCAAAAAAAAAAAAAAAAAAAAAACCTTGGGAGAACCATTAACCAAAATTGAATATTTTTCCTATCTAACACAAGTTTATATCCAAAACCTCAATTTCTCTCTGCAAACCAGCCGGCCCAACATATAACTGAGAAAATCCCAATCTACATGATCATATGCCTCAATATCTAGCTTACAAACAACTCCTTTCTTACTTTTCCTATTGCAAGAGTCGATAAATTCATGAGCAATTAAAGTGTTGTCCACTATCTATCTTTCTTCCACAAAAGCCTCTTGAGATTTAGAAATCACTTCACTATGAACTGCACAAAATCTGAAAGCCAATACTTTGGGCAAGATCTTATATGGATCCCCCAATAAACTAATCCGTCCAAAGTCCCTTAGACTCTCCACACTTTCCTTTTTTGGGAATTAGAGCAATAAATGTCGCTCCTAATTCTGATGCTAAACAACAAGTTTTGAAGAATTCATTCAAAAAGTTAATCAAATCTGTCTTAACAATATCCCAAAATACTTGGAAAGAAAAAGCAATAGGATAACCATCCGGATCTGGAGGCTTATCTCTACCCAACTCTGAGACTGCCCTCTTGATTTCCTCCTCAAAGAAAGCGTTTCCAAGCCATTCCACTAACGAACTTGAAAAAGAGGTGAACGGAAGGTAATCAAGCTTAGGTCTTACCCATTCTTCCCTCTTAAGAAGTGCTTTATAGAAGTTAACAATTGTTGAACAAACTTTATCCTTACATTCAATTCTCTCCCCTTTCACCATTAAATTTTTTATTTTATTTGTTCTTGCTCATGCACTTGCAATGGCATGGAAAAACTTCATATTCCTATCTCCCTCTTTTAACCAACGAGTCCATGAATGCTCTCACTTTATTTCCTCCCCTCTCATCCCAACGTTATACTTTGGCCTATACAACTCCCTCCAAGCCCTCTCTTCTTCTGAAAGCTCCCCCTCTTCTTTGATATCAATAGCCTGATTGTTATGTAAAAATTTCAAAGTCTCTTCTTTGTGATGACACCAGACGTCTTTTCTCCAAACGTTAATGTTACCTTTTAAAAGCTTTAATTTCTGAAACAACGAGAAGCCTGCAAGACCTTCAATTGAAAAAGAAGACCATCACTCCTTGATTTTCTCAATAAAGCCTTCCATCTCTAGCCAAGCAAGTTCAAATATGAATGGACGAGGGGCCCAATACTCCTCTTCCACCTCAAGCAACCAAATAATACAAAGATTGAAAACTAAAACAGAAAATTACAACTCTGCTTAATTATCCGAAAACTGCTTGACAACCTTTAATAATGCAGGGGCATTTTCACACTGGGCTCGAGTGGAGTCGCTTGTGGGATGCAGGGGCACACTCGAGGTGGGTGCGGCCCACGGAGGAGGTCTCGTGTTCGAGACTCCTCACCAGGGGTGATTAACGCGCATTTCACACCGGACTCGAGTGGGGTAGCCCGTGGGATGCCGGGACACACTTGGGGTGGGCGGCCCATGTGATTTGGGGCCCACGAAGGGGGTTCGGCTGAGGTCTTAAAACCCATGAGATGTGGGGCCTGGGCAATGAGATAAAGGGATTAATTCGCCATACTCTAACAGTTTGAGCTTTTAGAGCAAGTGCTTAATTGTCCTGCATCAAAGCGGGAGGTCTGGGGTTCGAGACTCCTCACCGGGGGTGATTAATGCAAGGGCATTTTCACACTGGGCTCGAGTGGAGTCGCTCGTGGGATGTAGGGGCATACTCGGGGTGGTTGCGGCCCACGGAGGAGGTCTCGTGTTCGAGACTCCTCACCAAGGGTGATTAATGCGCATTTCACACCGGGCTCTAGTGGGGCAGCCCATGGGATGCGGGGACACACTCAGGGTGGGCGGCCCATGTGATTTGGGGCCCACGAAGGGGGTTCGGCCGAGGTCTTAAAACCCATGAGATGTGGGGCCTGGGCTATGAGATAAATGGATTAATTCGCCATACTCTAATAGTTCGAGCTTTTAGAGCAAGTGGTTAATTGTCCTGCATCATTTAATGCATACACCCATTCCTTGATATGATATTTCACCTTGTAGAAAACATCCAAAACATTCCTTTTGTTAATTTCTAAAGTAATGGTCGTTCCTTTCTAACCAGATGAACCAAATACCCGCTATTAGACTTATTCGCCAAACAAGTTTCCCAACCTTTCCTTTTCCTCCACCATGCCATGCCAAAAAGAACGATCAATAGAGCTTGGAATCACCTAATCTACAGCAAAAGATTTAAAGAAACAATCCCACAAACTTTTTGCAAATAAACAATGTAGGAAAAGATGGTCCACTGATTCTGCATCTTGATAACACATGACACAAACATTCAGAAGGATTAGCTTCCTTTTTTGAAGGTTAACAACTATTAAAACCTTCTTGCTTCCTGCTAACCAAGCGAACGCTGCCACCTTTGGAGGAGCACCATATCGCCAAATGAAAGCCATCAGATTAGGTTCATCAAAGATACCGACTCCACTTAATACCCTTATAGAAGGACTTCACTGAAATTTTTTCTAATTTTTCATATAACCATTTCAAGGAATCCTTTTTTGAGGGAGACAATTGCACCTTTGACAACAATTGAAGCAACCCAATTAGCTCTTCTATCTCTTCATCCTCAAAATTCCTTCTACACGGCAAAGCCCAAATGACTTGCTCCCGTTTGATGGAAAAGCACTTGTCAACACAAGCCACCCTCTAAAGTGTGGAAAATTTTCAATCAACTTCCGTTCCCCCACCCAAATGTCCTCCCAAAACCCAACAGATTACCCATCCCCCAAATGCAATCGTACCCTTTTCCCATACTTTGCTTTTCATCGACACTACAACTCTCCAAAGATATGATGACCTATACAATGAGGACAACCTTGTCCACCTACCCCTTTCATCTACCCCATGTTTCCTTCATATCACTTCTCTCCAAAAGGAACCCTCATTCGCTCCAAACCTCCAAACCCATTTCCCTAACAAGGCCAAATTCATGATCTCCAAACTCCTTAACCCCGCTACCCCTTGGTCCCACAGTTTGTAAACATCCTCCCACTTCATAAGGTGAAATTTGTGATTGTCTTCCGCCCCCTTCCATGAGAAATCCAGCTTAACACCAACTTTGGACATTTAAATAACAACATATAATAAACTAGAAGGTTACACATTGCCATAAGTTAACCTTCCACCCAAAGATAAGTATCTACGCCTCCATTAAGACAATTTACTTTCAAATCTCTCCACCACTTTATCCCATAAATGTTTCGTGGGTTTTCCAATACATAAAGGAAGACCAAGGTACAAGGTAGGAAAAGATCCTTCCCTACATCCGAAAATTCTTGCAAAGGATTCCACTTCCTCCTTAGAGATACCCATCCCCAACGGTTCGCTTTTGCTAATATTTACCTTCAAATCCAATACTGCTTCAAAGCATACAATGATTGATCAAAGATTACTTACTTTTAAAGCATCCACTTCACAAAATAATAATGTATCATCGGCAAACTGTAAGTGCATAACTTGAATATCCGAATTATCCACCTTGAATCCATTAACCAAGTTAACCTTAGCTCCTCTTTCAATCATTCCACCAAGGGCCTCCAATATCAACATGAATAAATATGGGGATATAGGATCCCCCTGCCATGGCAATACATTGGCGATACTTAGAGATATATCGCTAAAACCTAGACTTTCTAATACTACTAGTATTATCAGTATTGCCGAACTGGAGATACGGATAATATCGAGGATATTAACTTAATATAGGGGATATTATCCTAATATCGAGGATACTTTGAACAATGGGCACATGTGGTAGCATGTAAGCCATGCCACCTTCTTCCTTCTTGAACTCTGAAACACCTCTTCTAGGGTCTTTACCTTGTTACTTAACATTATATTATTTCTTTCTTTCCAAATCATTCATGATCCTCCTAGCTAAGATTTATCTCCAAAGAGCTTGCCCTCTTTCACCATGCCTTCACCAATTCCAAGATCCCACAAACCCAAGATTAACTTAGGCATCAACCACCCCAGCCCATTAAAGGTAAAAGAAAATCACCACCACACATCCATCATTAACGTTTGGTGAATAAAAAGATGATCCCAATTTCCACCTCCTAAAGACAAAATACATCATTAGTATTTGTTAGAAATGTCACATATGGTCCATGGGCTTCAATACTCCTGTGGTGTACCATATTTTTATTAAGTTTTGTTTAGGGTTAACTTAACATAAGATGCTAAGAGAGAGATGTTAAGCACTCTTTTCCTTCTCTTTCTTCTTCCTACTATTCCTTTGCTTCTCTTATATCATGGATAAAATAATAATTATTACATGTTCCCTTCTAAGATGATTCACAATCAAAACCTTACCTTATCAACCAACCACCCAAAAGCAATCACCCCGGGGGTCCCTTTGATCATTTGACAAGAAAGAAGGATGGTTTAGTTTCTTAATCCTCCATCTTTAGTGGTAGAAGATTAGCCGATTGATCATCCTCTAATTCCATGAGGAAGGGAGGGTACTAACTTTCTCCATCTTTGTCTTTACCATCTAAAGTTCCTATTTTGTGCTTTCCATCCAATTTGTTGCCTATTAGTTCTCTCACAAAGAGGTTGGCTTGCATTGCCCCATTCTTTTCATCTTATTATGTTATTAAAGACATAAGAACCAGGAAGCATATTGGCAGTGGTCATGAAGACAACACTGGTTGAAGACTGAAATGGCTCGTCTACTTTTGTTCATGAGTCGTCTAATGTCAATGAGGATGAACATTTATAACATAGTCTTTCGTGTTATTC
>JAJHSJ010002220.1:45000-61783 GCA_021015155.1 Magnolia officinalis
TATACTTTACTGTCGATATATCGACATAGTGTCGATATATCGATGAAATACGTAAATTCCGGTGATTACTTACTGGACAAATGACAACCAAATTCGATATTATCGACACGTTTTCGATATATCGATTTCCATATATCGTCGATATATCGATGAAAAACAAATTCCGGGAATTACTTACTGGACAAATGGCGACCAAATTCGATATTATCGACATGTTTTCGATTTTGTCGACAACTTATGTCGATACAATCGATGATATGTAGATATAATCGATAACTAGCATCGATTATATCGACGATATGCAGATTAAATCGATGGTACTTTCTGATATTGCGATATGTCGATGGAATCTACAATATGTCGATATATCGATGACTTCTGTCGATTATATCGTCGATATGTCGATTATATCGACGATTGCTACTTCTTACTATGTAAGTTTTAATGTTTTTTTATTTTTTTTAATCTTCTCTATTTGCTTGGATTTGTTTGTTGTACACACCAATATCAGTACACTTCCTCTATGTTAGCCATCCCCAGTAGGGAACGAAACGAACATGATTAAATTCCATCCTTGTTGGGAGTATTTGAAATTTGCATCATTCAATGTGGGCCAAGATTCACTATATATGGGTGTTATCCATATATGAGTCGAGCCGAGCTCGAGCTCGAGCTTTGAGTTCGAGTCGAGTCGAGTCAAGATTCACTATGATCGAACTCGACTCATTTTCAAAACGAGTTGGATTATATGAAGCTTGGCTTGCTTCGAGTCGTAGTTCAAACACTGTTCGAGCCGAGTCGAGTGAGCTTTTCGAGCTAGCTTTAGCTCGTGTATAACAATGACTAATTTACTAAAATACATGTTGAATCGGCATATTTTAAATGGCCAAATTGACAAATGGGTGTTAGCTTTATTCGAACTCGATCTTTGTTATGTCCCTCAAAAAGCAGTAAAAGGCCAGGCCACAGGTATATTTCTTGGCCGACCATCCGTCTGACTTAGAAGATCAAAATTCTCCAGGTGTTTTAGATTTGTATTGCATATAGTTGACCCCATGGAAGTAGATCTTCGACGAATCAAATACTTACAAAGCATTAGGAGCCGGAATTATTTTAATTGCACCGAATGAAAATTGTTTGGAATTTGCATTCAAATTAGAGTTCGAGTGTACTAATAATCAGACCAAGTATGAAACCATGATAATCGGCCTGGAATTATTGATGGAATTGGGTGCAAGAAGTGTGATAATTCTGGGTGATTCATAAGTATGTTATCCACCAAAATTATCAAAGTATGTTATACATCAAAACTTACAAAGTATGCTATACATCATAACTTACAATCTATATTCAACGATGTATATAATACAATGTATACAACATCTTTCCAAATTCAAGGGGGGGGGGGGGGGCACTGGACAAATATCATCTACAAACTAGAGACAAACTAGAGACATCTTTCCAACATGTCTGGGTTTTGTATGTGGGCCATCATTTACTTCCCTCTCTTCCTCAACTCCTCTCACCCTCCTCTTCCATCACAAAACATCTCGTCTGTGTACGACTACCTTCCTTTTTCTTATTAAACTCCTATATCTCATATGCTAACTTTTTCCTCTCTTCAAAAAATAAATCCTTCTCCATCCTCAATTGCTCTTTCTCTTTCAGTAACATATTTTCCTTCTCATTAATCATTGCTTCTTTCCGTCTCACCCCTTCCCTCTCTTTTCTCAATTCGTCCCTCTCCTTCTTCAATTCATCCCTCTCCTTCTTCAACTCCTCCCTCTCAATCCGAAATTCCTCCATAAAAACAACATTCTTCATAACACCCCCCATTGGTATATCCTCCCTCGGTCCCTCTCCCTCCACGTCATTCTCATCGCTATCTTCTGACTCGTCATCCTCCTCATCATATTCTTGTGTTTGAGTGATCTACAAAATGTAAGGATAACTTTAGCCGCTATGAAAAAATATAGTGCATTTTTCATAACATCTCACCTGGAAATTGTCACGCACCGAGCGAACGGCATCCGTTTCCCATTCTCGTAGCGTTGTTTCTAATTTCATCACTACCGATGTCTGCAAAAGAACAAGGAGTAATATTACGATAAAAATTGATAAGGTTGTCAAGTTAAGCAAAGTAAATGATGGACATATATAAACTTACAGCTTTACTCCGGACAATAGCATGTATTCTTTTGTACCTCAAACACTTCCAGCCTCGATATTGAATGAAGCGTGGAATTTGATGGGGAATATACGAAACAACACACTCTTGTAGGGCCGGTAATATCTCTACTGCCCATACCTATTAGAATGAAATTTCAACAACATAAATTCAAAGATGACTATAGAGGAAAACATATCGAAAATAAAAGGTGTTCTTACTTGTAGAGGAAGGATGCAACCACATATAGTATACCGAGGGGAACTTGATGCGGCAACGGCAGATTCGATTCCTTGCAACATTATAATGTATCCCAAACTACCCCAAGGATACATATAGAAATCATCTAACGAGTCCACCAGGTGAATATAATCCATGTTGTACCTGGTTTTCGGTTCGGTTCCCCTAAGAAAGCACTCCACAACTAGAAGTAGGGCAACCTTCACTACGTCATCATGCTTATTGGTGTCAACTAATCTCTCAAACACGGCCATTAGGTGCTTCTTAAATATTGGATGTTCTTTGAAGTATTTGTCTCTTAGTGTACTCGTAGTGCAACGATTCTTGGGTATAGTAAGATCTCCAGTCTTAAGACCGATAACGAGGGAGAAATTCATCTCGAAAAACTGCAATTGTCTCCCCTTTATCTCAAATACTGAATCACCTTTGTATCTTACTAAAGTAGCTGAAATATGGCCGCTACAAAACTAAAAGATGTAACATGTAACAAAAACGCGAAAGGGGATTGCCTGAACAGATTTAGGCGACTATCGTGCTTCTCCACTCCAGCCTTCACCTTGTTAAACCACCATGTCAGTGTACACCTACATGATGGCTTGGAGATAACGACATCTTCTTCATTGCCTGCACCGATGGATTTAAAAACATTTTATAAGAAAAATATATCTTGTATCCCACTATGGTTTCAACGGTGAAAATCATTATGCCCCGCTGTTTCCCATGGTATGATCCAATTGATCTTTTGATATGCTTCAATTTCGGGCTAAACCGCAAAAATAAGTTGGAAAAACGGATGGACGGAGTGGATATACTACATACATTCAATGTGGGCCCAGCGGAGTTTACTTAGTACAATGGTAGAAGACCAGCGGGGCAAATTAGAAAAATAGCGAGGCAAACTGAAATATCAGCGGGGCAACCTAGAAAAACGGCGGGGCAAACTAGAAAAACGGCGGGGCAAACTGAAATAACAGCGGGGCAAACTTAAAAAACAGCGAGGCAAACTTAAAAAACAGCGAGGCAAAGTGAGATATCAGCGGGGCAAACTAGAAAAACAGCGAGGCAAAGTGAAATATCGGCGGGGCAAACTAGAGAAACAGCGAGGCAAAGTGAAATAT
Source organism: Magnolia officinalis (assembly GCA_021015155.1). Taxonomy (NCBI): domain Eukaryota; kingdom Viridiplantae; phylum Streptophyta; class Magnoliopsida; order Magnoliales; family Magnoliaceae; genus Magnolia; species Magnolia officinalis. The sequence goes on from JAJHSJ010002220.1 coordinate 48,526, forward strand.
CAGCGGAGCAAACTAGAAAAACAGCGAGGCAAAGTGAAATATCGGCGGGGCAAACTAGAAAAACAGCGAGGCAAAGCGAAATATCGGCGGGGCAAACTAGAAAAACAGCGAGGCAAAGTGAAATATCTGCGGGGCAAACTAGAAAAACAGCGAGGCAAAGTGAAATATCTGCGGGGCAAACTAGAAAAACCGATTTTTGTTCAAACTCTCCCTCTTCAATTAGAATGTTTTTTCTCCAATGCGTGTTTGATTTTTCAATTTCTTATGAAATGAAAAGGAGCCATCATTACCATTTCCGAGTGTTTGTTTAAACATAAATTGTGGCTCGTATATCGAGAGTCAATTACACTTGCAAAGGATGGAGGTAATGTTATATATAATCCTTACATTTTCACACTATAAAACCACCATTTTAAGCATGATTTGTGGAAACAAACAATGCAGCAAAATCATCATTACAGTCAAATGCAAGTGATGTGAGTCATGTGACCAATGTTGTCAAAATCGTTAGCGTATCGCAAATCGTAGTAGGGGTTGAATTGTATCGAATTACAAATCTTATCGTAAATCATACTTTTTTTTCTTCCCAAAATAAAAAACAAAAAATGACCTTACAATCCTATTAAAGATCCTCATAGAACCTTTATACACACACACACACACACACATATACACACTCCAACTAAAAATGACCCTTACAATTCTATTAAAGATCATACTCGTAAATTAGGTTTTTGGGACCCACATCTTCATCACACACTACTCCCAATCAATATACAGACATAAGCATATTACAAGCATGTGGTTATAGTCAATGTTTTAAATATCGACAATATTGGCCGATATATCCCACGATATATCTTGTAAGGGTCCAGTGCGATACAAAACAGACAAGTAGTGCAATATATCCCACATGTTCGATTCGGTGAGCATTTCGAATTTCGATTCGTTTATTTTCTGTAAATCGTGTTAAATTAGTGTTCCATTGTTACAGACATGGATGATTTTCTTGCGTTGAGAATGATTCTCTGTGGATAATAAAGAAAAATATATCTTGTATCCCACTATGGTTTCAATGGTGAAAATCATTATGCCCCGCTGTTTCCCATGGTATGATCCAATTGATCTTTTGATATGCTTCAATTTCGGGCTAAACCGCAAAATTAAGTTGGAAAAACGGATGGACAGAGTGGATATACTGCATACATTCAATGTGGGCCTAGCGGAGTTTACTTAGTACAATGGTAGAAGACCAGCGGGGCAAACTAGAAAAACAGCGAGGCAAACTGAAATATCAGCGGGGCTACCTAGAAAAACGGCGGGGCAAACTAGAATATCAGCGGGGCAAACTTAAAAAACAGTGAGGCAAAGTGAGATATCAGCGGGGCAAACTAGAAAAACAGCGAGGCAAAGTGAAATACCGGCGGGGCAAACTAGAGAAACAGCGAGGCAAAGTGAAATATCGGCGGGGCGAACTAGAAAAACAGCGAGGCAAAGTGAAATATCGGCGGGGCAAACTAGAAAAACAGCGAGGCAAAGTGAAATATCTGCGGGGCAAACTAGAAAAACAGCGAGGCAAAGTGAAATATCTGCGGGGCAAACTAGAAAAACCGATTTTTGTTCAAACTCTCCCTCTTCAATTAGAATGTTTTCTCCCCAATGCATGTTTGATTTTCCAATTTCATATGAAATGCAAAGGAGCCATCATTACCATTTCAGAGTGTTTGTTTAAACATAAATTGTGGCTCGTATATCGAGAGTCAATTACACTTGCAAAGGATGGAGGTAATGTTATATATAATCCTTACATTTTCACACTATAAAACCACCATTTTAAGCATGATTTGTGGAAATAAACAATGCAGCAAAATCATCATTACAGTCAAATGCAAGTGATGTGAGTCATGTGACCAATGTTGTCAAAATCGTTAGCGTATCGCAAATCGTAGTAGGGTTGAATTGTATCGAATTACAAATCTTATCGTAAATCATACTTTTTTTTCTTCCCTAATAAAAAACAAAAAATGACCCTTACAATCCTATTAAAGATCCTCATAGAACCTTTACACACACACACACACACACACACACACACACACTCCAACTAAAAATGACCCTTACAATCCTATTAAAGATCATACTCGTAAATTAGGTTTTTGGGACCCACATCTTCATCACACACTACTCCCAATCAATCTACAGACATAAGCATATTACAAGCATGTGGTTATAGTCAATGTTTTAAATATCAAAAATATTGGCTGATATATCCCACGATATATCTTGTAAGGGTCCACTACGATACAAAACAGACAAGTAGTGCAATATATCCCACATGTTCGATTCGATGAGCATTTCGAATTTCGATCCGTTTATTTTCTGTAAATCGTGTTAAATTAGTGTTCCATTGTTACAGACATGGATGATTTTCTTGCGTTGAGAATGATTCTCTGTGGATAACAAAGAAAAATATATCTTGTATCCCACTATGGTTTCAACGGTGAAAATCATTATGCCCCGCTGTTTCCCATGGTATGATCCAATTGATCTTTTGATATGCTTTAATTTCGTGCTAAACCGCAAAATTAAGTTGAAAAAACGGATGGACGGAGTGGATATACTACATACATTCAATGTGGGCCCAGCGGAGTTTACTTAGTACAATGGTAGAAGACCAGCGGGGCAAACTAGAAAAACAGCGAGGCAAACTGAAATATCAGCGGGGCTACCTAGAAAAATGGCGGGGCAAACTAGAATATCAGCGGGGCAAACTTAAAAAACAGCGAGGCAAAGTGAGATATCAGCGGGGCAAACTACGAAAAACAGCGAGGCAAAGTGAAATACCGGCGGGGCAAACTAGAGAAACAGCGAGGCAAAGTGAAATATCGGCGGGGCAAACTAGAAAAACAGCGAGGCAAAGTGAAATATCTGCGGGGCAAACTAGAAAAACAGCGAGGTAAAGTGAAATATCTGCGGGGCAAACTAGAAAAACCGATTTTTGTTCAAACTCTCCCTCTTCAATTAGAATGTTTTCTCCCCAATGCTTGTTTGATTTTTCAATTTCATATAAAATGCAAAGAAGCCATCATTACCATTTTCGAGTGTTTGTTTAAATATAAATTGTGGCTCGTATATCGAGAGTCAATTACACTTGCAAAGGATGGAGGTAATGTTATCTATAATCCTTACATTTTCACACTATAAAACCACCATTTTAAGCATGATTTGTGGAAATAAACAATGCAGCAAAATCATCATTACAGTCAAATGCAAGTGATGTGAGTCATGTGACCAATGTTGTCAAAATCGTTATCGTGTCACAAATCGTAGTGGGGTTGAATTGTATCGAATTACAAATCTTATCGTAAATCATATTTTTTTTTCTTCCCAAAATAGAAAACTAAAAATGACCCTTACAATCCTATTAAAGATCCTCATAGAACCTTTATACACACACACACACACACACACACACACACACACACACACAAAATGGGTATTTTCGTCCAAAAAATGGGTCTTCGCACGTGGAGGTCTAACTTGCAAAATAAGGTTTGTCTTCTTTCATAAAACCGACTGGCTAAAAGGTGGGGTCCACATCCCTAATTTTCTCATTTCGATATCAACCATTCATTCAATCATACAACTAGAAGCAATTCATGGAGCAGGAATCAGAGAGATCAGATGATCCTGACCCTTTGAATGGAGCCAATTTGAAATAACTGCCCCGTTATTTACAAGCCATAAATCAGATGGCCAGAATCATTAGATACAAGTATTATTTAAGAATAGGATCTCTATAATATATGTTTCAAGATGATGGTTGGAATTATTTGATTTTTTTTGTCAATCCTCATGGTTTATTCTTATGTCATTGACCAGAAGCTTAAGATCACTCCATTCGCATGAATTTTGCACGCCTTACTCCTAATTGTGTGAATGAATGAACGGCTCCCATGACTAATTCCTAATTGTATGAATGAATGAACGGCTTGGATAGAAAATATATCATCTAATGTGTCAACTTGCCAATGAAAAATAAACCCCTTTGTGCTATTTAAAAGGTTTGGGTACTTTGTAAGGTCCCCAGTCTCTATCTTACCACCTATGCAAATTAATAACGGGATGTTATGATAAATTAAGATCTTGAGTTTGGAACTCTAGTTAGGAATGGGGAGATCCGCATGGGGGTATACAGTGATGAATCTGTTTGTCTAGCCTATGGGATTAAATGATATGAAATTGGATTAGATGGGATTAACACTATTATTGCATAATGATTGTATGTTTAGAAATACCATGATATTTTGACCCTTCAATCTTATATTTAGGGTAAAAATTTTGAGAAAAACATTGGATTAAGCAAAATCCTACTTGGTAGACCATTAAATTATAATCAACGAACCAAATTCCCAAAGATGTCGGTCACTTGTATATGTATATTACTGGAATGTCATGTGTAAAATGCATATATGGATAGACAGCATGGATAGAACAAAGGAATCAATGTAGCTTCACATGTATATTAAATTTCAAAATCCATGAAAATTCTACACGATACCAAGTACCATTCCATCTTAATTAAACCCAACATTTCCTATCCTCACCAAACACTCGAAAAATTTGCACGGAACCAAATGCAATTCTATCCCACCTAATTACATCTAATGCCATGTGCCAAACGCCTCCTTAATCATATCACATAATGGGTTTAGTAGGCCACACCATGCACTACTCTTATATTTAATGCAATGTAAGATCTTCGTGCATTGGATCTCTTCTTTTTTTGATCTCATACCTTAAAATGATACAAGAAAATGGATCGACCGCATGAATAAATAGATACACGATGATGCCACATGCAGATCGAGACGGTGGGCAAGGACGCAGTCCACTTACTTCGGATAAGGGACATCCGAAACTCAAGTTATCCATACCACACAACAGTGAAAATGAGAACACCTATGTATGAAACCTCTCTGGACCCACCTTGATATTTAGTTTTCATCTAACCTGAGGTGATTCCCACATGGATGAAGGAAAAACACAAATATAACCCTGATCCAAAAATTCTGTAGCCCCACTAAGGTTTCAATGGTTGTATCTAAATCCTCACTCGTGTGACCCACTCGAGTTTTGGATCTCCTTCTTGTTTTGGCTCATGTACTAAACTGAGAAGAATAATCGGATGGACGGAGAGGATATAACATAAACTTACTCGTGGGCTCTACAGAGCCTTGGATCACCGCGGAGCCGTGTAACCCCTGGTTAGTCACTGATGGTGGCTTTCCACTGGAAGCGGATTTTGATTGCTCAGTCGCACATGACGTCCTCCCCCTCCCAGACGGTGAGCGGATTAGCTGTACCCCCTTACCCGGTAACACCCAACGAACGCGGATTGCGTCCTACCCGCCCGTCTCCAACTGGAACGAGCAGGAGCTTTGACTGGTAACCATGATGTAAGGGTTTTATCTGCACCGTTTACCTAATTTTTTTTTGTGACATTTTGTAGAAGTGATACTAAAATTTAGGTAGATCCAAGGCTCAAGTGGACCACACCACTGGAAGAAGCGATGATAATGATCCTTACCATTGAAATTTTCATAGAGCCCACCGTGATGTTAATTTGTTAGCCAACCTATTTGTAAAATTACATGAATTTAGATGAAGAGAAAACATATATTATCTTGATCCAAAAGTACTGTGACCCGGGAGGTTTTCAACTGTAAGAAATTAATCCCCATTATGTGGTTCACCTCACCTGTATCTTAACTTCATCTTCTTCAATTTTGATTTTGTGTCCTGAATTGACACTAAAACAATGGATGAACAGTTTAGATAAAATATATACATCAGGTAGAAGCTCCTGCCCGTTCACAGCTCGAGACACTCTGGGACCGGTGAACGCGGATTGAGTCCTACACCCTCGTCTCTAATTGGGAACGGGCGGTAGCTTTGAGTGGCCACCATATTGTATAAGTTTTATCCACACTGTCCATTCATTTTTTTGTAGCATTTTATATACTAAAAATAAAATTTAGGCAGATTTAAGGCTCAAGTGGACCACACCACTGAAAGAAGCGGTAATAATGATTCTCACCGTTGAAACTTTGCTAGAGCTCACCGTGATGTTTATTTGCCATCCAACCTATTCATAAAGTTACATGGACAGGGATGAAGAGAAAACACAAATATTAGCTTGATCCAAAAACTTATGTGGCCCAGTGAAGCTTTCAACGGTAAGAGATTAATTCCTATTGTGTGGTCCACCTGTGGATAAAACTCATACAACACGGTGGCCGTTTAAAGCTCCTCACCGTTACCAGCCGGAAACGGGCAGGGTATGACCAATTGGCGTTAGCACCGTACCGGGTATTGATCTTAGGGCCATCTATATGTATTTTTTGTATATCCACGCCGTCCATCTGTTTTTTCATATCATTTGAGGATGGGATCCCAAATTTTAAGCAGTTTCAACTCTCAAGTGAACCACAATGTTAGAAAAAGTGACGAATAACCATTAAAAACATTTTACGAGTCAACAAATTTTTGGATCTATCTGATATTTGTAGTCACCCTTCATGCATCCAGGTCATCTTGACATTATAACAGCTTTATGGAATATAAAAACTGTGCGAACCTTGCGAAGGGCCCTTTTGAAATGTTAATGTGAGACACTCAAAAACCACTGTGGTGTGGTCCACCTGAGATTTTTATCTACTTATTTTTTGGTACAAAGTTCTAAAATGGGCTGGAGAAATGGATGGATGGCGTGGATATTCAACACGTTGTCAAGGTGGGCCCCACAGTAAGGGTAACACCTAACGTGTTACCCTGGTACAGTCCGTGGCTTATGGGGATTCAACACGATGTATGGGTTCATCCACATCATTTATCCATTTATTTTAGGAATTTTTCCCTATTGCGACCTGCCTTCTCGTCTATGGAACAAAACCTCCGGCTTTTAAACTATTTCTTGAAACCTGTACATAGCTTATACAATTAGAAATTAAACCGCTCGCTATTGGTCATCTATACGAATGGTATGTTGCATTTTGATATCGACAAAACTGTTATCGCTTTGCCGCAACTGCAATCTCCCTTCGTTACGGTGGATTCACAGGCACGCCACCTTAACCTCCGACAGTACATGAGGCCCACCTTATTGTCTCTGAAAAATCCACGCGGTTCATATGTTTTTCCAGGTCACTTTAGGTTCGGACTCAAAAATAGAGGATGAAAATCACAAAGCCAGCACACGATGGCCTTGGGAATTTTCAATGGTGGTTCTCATTCCCCACTTGAGCTTGGTATTGGCCTCATTTTTGGCCCAGTCCCGAAAAATGATAAAAAAGATAGATTGATATGGAACTAGATATACTGGGTGATTCTCACAAACATCCTATGGCCACTATGCACCCCTGATTTTACTTGGAGCGTCCTTTCAAGTTTTCACTCTGCTTTATTTGTTTAGGCATTTTTTTTTTCCTTTTTTCAATGGCTAAGGGTCGGAATTCCTGTTGGGGGCCTTGCACAAAACCTCAGGACCTAGCCTTCCTGAACAAATCAGAATTATGGATAATAAAGCAATGAAAATAATTAATGCATCAATCACACACCACAGAAGAGAATTTTTATGTGGAAAACCCTCAAAGAGGTAAAAACCAAGGGACCTCGTCCAGATCAACAATCCACTATGAAGTAGAACATTACAATCTTCTTCACTCACGCAGGAGTGGATAACAATAAGAAAAAATAGAGAAAACCAGAGAGATCTCACCGATTATGAGGACATAGAAGCGCTGAGATTATAGATTGTACAGTAGAGACCCTCCACGAGCAGAACCTCCCTTCTATAAGCTTCCTCTCTCTTTCTCCTTCTTTCTCACCTTTGATAGCCCTAAACCCTTTAGCAAATCCCTATAAAGCTTTAGGAAACCCTCTTGTCGTTTTTCTCATCAACACAACATACCCTAGAAAAACCCTAGGGACCCTTTTTATAGTTTTAGGAACTTCTTTCCGCATCCTAGTTGCGAAAGGACTTGCGCATCCCAGTTGCGAAAGGACTTTGCGTATCCCAGTTGCGAAAGGACGACAGGTCAAAAAAACCCATCAAATCTCTCCCTTTTTGACCCAGGAGGGATTCACCTTCTTTAAGCCAGCCAGGTTTCTACAAACCTCAAACTTGCCCTTGAGTAAGGCCTTGGTCATCATATCTGACCCATATCATCCGTGTGGACCTTCTCAATTGTACACCTTTATTCCAAATTATCCCTGATCCAGTGATACCGAATCTCTATGTGCTTTGACTTGGAATGCTGACTTGGATTCTTTCTCAAGTGTATAGCACTCTAACTATCGCAATAGACTACGTGCTCCTCCTGCTTTAGGCTAAGTTCTTGTAAGAACCTTTTCATCCAAAGTATCTCTTTACATGCCTCTGTGACTGCAATGTATTCGGCCTCTATCGTCGACAATGTTACGACCTTCTGTAGCTTGCTCTGCCAAGAAACCGCTTCCCCCTGTAAACGTGAACATGAACCCCGATGTAGACTTCCTGGAGTCTATATCACCTCTGCCATATCTGCATCTGTGTAGCCCTCTAACACAGGTTTACCGTCACCATAGCATAGGCTCAACCTGGACGAGCCTCTTAGATACCGCAATATCCACTTCACCCGCTACCAAATGCTCTTTGCCGGGATTGGCAAAGATACCGGCTGACAAACACCACCGCATATGCTATGTCTGGGCGTGTACACACATAGCATACATCAAACTTCCTACAGCTGACGCGTAGGGTATCTTCTGCATCTCTTCCACCTCTGCCTTCGTCTTGGGACACCGTCTGTCGCTCAATTTGAAGTGACCATCTAGTGGAGTACTGACCGGCTTCGCTGCATCATATTGAACCGCTCTAGACTTTCTCAATATACCGCTCTTGTGACAGCCAGAGCTTCCTGCTACTTCTGTCACGGGTTATCTCCATTCCTAGGATCTGTCTAGCCGGGCCCAAGTCTTTCATCGCAAAAGACTTGCCCAACTCCTGTTTCAGCCTGTCGATCTTCTTGATGTCTTTTCCCATGATGAGCATGTCATCAACGTATAATAGCAGAACTAAGAAATCACCATCTGAGAACTTGCGCGTGAACACACAGTGGTCCGACTCCATTCTGTCATACCCATGTTTCAACATAAACGATTCAAACTTTTTATACCATTGCCGTGGAGCTTGTATCAGCCCATATAAACTCTTCCTCAGCCTACACACCATATGCTCCTTGCCCTTGACTTCGAACCCCTCTGGTTGGTGCATGTAGATCTCTTCTTCCAGGTCATCATGGAGAAAGGCAGTTTTAACATCTAACTGCTTTATCTCCAAATCCATGCTAGCCGCCAACCCAAGCAACACCCGTATGGATGTCATCTTCACCACTGGTGAGAATATCTCCTCGAAGTCTATGCCTTTCCTCTGACCAAAACCTTTCACCACAAGTCTGGCCTTGAACCTTGTCTGTGAATTCTTCTGCTCAACCTTCTTTCTGAACACCCACTTGTTGCTCAAAGCTTTCTTGCCCTTAGGCAGTTTCACCATGTCATAAGTGTGGTTCTTATGCAAGGATTCCATCTCCTCTTGTATAGCTTTCAACCACTCCCCCTTATGCTCATCGGCTAGGGCCTCAGAATAATCTTCTGGCTCTCCCCCATTAGTCAGCATAATGTACTCATGTGGCGAGTACCTCTTGGACGGCTGTCTGTCCCTAGATAACCTCCTCACCTGTGGCTCAATAGGTGGATCAAGTGGGGGCTGCTCCCCTGGTCCATCTTCTGAAGGAACTCTCTCGTCCTCTGCACCTTGCTGTACTCCCCCGTCATCAGGCACCACGGGAGGGATAATCGGATCCGTGTCCTCTAGCTCACCTGAACTAGGCTGATTCTTCTCTGACTTACCAATGTCTTCTATACATTGATCTTCAAAGAAAACCACATCTCTGCTCCTGACGAGCTTCCTCTCGGTCGGATCCCACAATCTATAACCGAACTTTTCATCACCGTACCCCAAGAACACACACTGCCTGATCTTCATATCGAGCTTGGACCTCTCGTCCTTTAGTACGTGAACGGATGCCTTGCATCCAAACACCCTGAGATGACTGTATGATGGATCCTGTCCAGTCCACACCTTCTCAGGTACTTCTCCATTCAACGGGGTTGATAGAGACCTGTTTATCAAATACACCGCCGTGTGCATTGCTTCTCCCCAAAACGTCTTGGGCAATTTCGCATGGGATAACATGCATCTGATTCTCAACAATGGTGCGATTCATTCGCTCAGCTACACCATTATGCTGGGGGGTCTTGGGAACCGTCTGTTCATGCCGTATACCCAGGGACTTGCAGTACTCGTGAAAGTCGCCAATATATTCACCACCATTGTCAATGCGGATGCACTTCAATGGTCTACATGTCTCTCTCTCGACCATAGCATGAAACAATTTAAACACACCAAAGACCTCGTCCTTGGATTTCAAAGCATAAGTCCAAACTCCTAGATGCATCATCTATAAAAGTAACAAAATACAATGCCCCACCCAGGATTTTTGATAAACAAACATCAATGAATAACAAATCTAATGCATGCACTTTTTAACATGAGAAGCAGAGTTTAACAAATGAAACTCTACCTGTCACGTCTGGAAGGAGCCACTCTTTACTAGTACTGAAGCCCTTTTTCACTCATGTGGCCTAGACGCCTGTGCGCATGTCAATAGCTTGAATCTTCCGCTGCGTTCAACCCACCCTTGCACATTACTGACACTTGTCTTGTAAGGGTGCAAACACTTCTTCCCTCTGGCCACGATCAACGAACCCTTGATGAGCTTCCATTGCCCACCAGCAAACCGGCTTTCATAGCCATCATCATCCAGCCTTCCCGTCGACATCAAGTTGAGGCGAAGGTCTGGGATATGCCTCACATCCCTGAGAACTAATGCGCAGCCCACATCAGTTTTCACACAAATCACCGACTCCCATGATTTTTGATTTGACGCCAGAATTTCCATCTTCACAGTCCCATAGTCACATGACTTGTCTTGTGAAGGAGTCCCTGTGTGGAGTCGCATCATGAAAGAAGCTCCGAGTTACCACCCAGTCGGTGTCTGACTGGAAGCCGTGAGACATACGTCATGATCTAGAAAGAATAACTACAACGTCGTCATCTGAAGCGACCGCAGTAGATCTGATTCATCTTCCTTCCCTTTTCCTTTCTTGTCGTTTTTCTTACCACAACATTCATGCTTGTAGTGGCCCTTCTTGCCACAATTCCAGCATTCAACATCTTTTATGTACTCGACTTGCCTCTTGATTTATCTCGGGCTTTCCGCCCTTCCTGTTCTTTCCTCTCCCCCGTCCTGTGTCACAAGAGCCTTTTGCTGAATAGACCCCTGAGACTTCCCCTTGCCTCTTCATTGAAGAGACAGCTAGTCACCTGTTCCATGGATATCTTTCCGTCTGGCGCGGAGTTACTTAGAGACACCACCAATGTCTCCCAACTGTCAGGCAATGAACTAAGCAATAGTAAAGCCTGCAATTCATCATCCAGGACCATCTTCATAGAGGTGAGTTGGTTCACTATATTGCTGACCTCATTCATGTGCTCGGCCACAGAACCACCATCTTTGAATTTGAGATTCATAAGTCCGGCCTTATTGGTCTTTCATCCATAGGCTAGCGGCTGAGGTTTCTGTAGACACATGGTGGAACACAGAATCATCCAACCATTGTCTAATAAACCCCCGCCTTTCGGTCCGTCTTCTTCCAATCATCATCAGTCATATCCTTGGATTTTGTTGATATGCCTAAAATTGGAGAATATAGGTCCTTGCAATAAAGCAAGTCCTCCATCTTAGCCTTCCATATGGTCCAGTTAGAACCATTGAGGCTGATCATCCTTGAGCCACCTTCCATAATTCAAACCGATCCTACCCGTTCAATGAACCTAGCTCTGATACCACTTTGTTGGGGGCCTTGCACAAAACCTTAGGATCTAGCCCTCCAGAACAAACCAGAATTATGGATAATAAAGCAATGAAAATAATCAATGCATCAATCACACACCACACAAGAGAATTTTTACGTGGAAAACCCTCAAAGAGGTAAAACCACGGGACCTCGTCCAGATCAACAATCCACTATGAAGTAAACGTTACAATCTTCTTCACTCACGCAGGAGTGGATAAACAATAAGAAAAATAGAGAAAACCAGAGAGATCTCACCGATTATGAGGACATAGAAGCGCTGAGATATAGATTGCACAGTAGAGAACCTCCACGAGCAGAACCTCCCTTCTATAAGCTTCCTCTCTCTCTTTCTCCCTCTTTCTCACCTTAATAGCCCTAAACCCTTTAGCAAATCCCTTATAAAGTTTTAGAAAACCCTCTTGTTGTTTTTCTCATCAACACAACATACCCTAGAAAAACCCTAGGGACCCTTTTTTATAGTTTTAGAAAACTCCTTTTCGCATCCTAGTTGCGAAAGGACTTGCGCATCCCAGTTGCGAAAGGACTTTGCGCATCCCAGTTGCGAAAGGACGACAGGTCAAAAAAACCCATCAAAAAAGACCTATATGAAGGAAAAATGTGTATATATCAGCTGGATCCAAATTTTTTGGTGGCTTACAAAAGTTTTTTTTGATCATTCATCACTTTTCCAATGGCGTAGTTCACCGGAAATTGGAATATCATTCTAAAATGAAATGAAAGAAAGTATGGAACGGATGATATACAATACATTCATCGAGGTGGGCTCCACATGGTAGGATAATTCCTTAGTGGGTTTACCTACCGTGGGGCCCACCTTGATGATTGTGTGTTATATCCACTGTCCATCCGTTTTTTACAGCTGGTCCAAAAAATGAATCATATCCAATTTCAGCTTAACCACACCTCAGAAATACAACATGATTAACCATTAAAAACTTTCTAAGGTTTAAGCAGATATATAATATTTATTTACCATCCAACCCACTGTTAAGGTTAAAAAGATAGGATGAAGAGAAAATACAAATAAGTTTTAATAATTTTAAAATAAAAATAAAAAATTGTTAATGGTTATTCATCACTTTTTCCCATGGTGTGCGACAACATGAATATACAACACATTCATCAAGGTGGCCCCCACATGGTAAGGATAATACCCACAAAGGTAGTACTCAAGTAACACCTAATCCACTCCCACACGTCCTGGCAACGCCTGGAC
>JAJHSJ010000119.1:0-69248 GCA_021015155.1 Magnolia officinalis
TATGTTGAAAGTTTGAAACATAATTTGTTAAGCATATCTCAAATCTGTGATAATAATCATAGTGTTAAATTTTTCTAATCACGGATGTGAAATACTTAATAATCAAGGTCATATAATATTAAATGGTCGAAGAACCTCTGAAAATTGTTATATCATTGATGAATCATGTTCCATAAGTCACTCTTACTATATGGTCCAAACAAACAAAAGTGAGTTATGGCATCAATTTCTTGGACATGTGAATTTTAAAGATTTATACAAAGTTAGCAAGAGAGATCATCTTCGAGGTTTACCCAAGTTTTAAAAAAAAAAATGGAAAAGAAAGTATGTGGTGCCTATCAAATACGCAAACAAATCAAGAGTAGCCACAAGAAGGTAAACTCCTTAACCATATCTACCCCCTCAAATTACTCCATATGGACCTTGTTGGACCAACTCGAACAGAGAGTAGAGGAGGTAAAAAATACTTTATAATTGTAGGTTGTAAGTCCTGACCCGAGTTCATGTGTGTGTATGCGTGTGTGTAGGAATGCATTTCATTCGTCTTGGTCCCGCGGTCCTACCGATCGAATCCCGGTGACCCGCGACCCTCGGATATGTTTGTGGTTATTCTTAAGTCCGGTCATGTAGACCCAACTCGGATCGAGCCAAAACCTGTACCATCTTGTCCGCTTCGTAGTTGCGATTTCGACGTCGCGTCTTATGCGTCCATCCGATGTATAGATCATAAGTTATGTGCATCTCATTTCTAGCCCTTGATCATGATCATGTGGCCCACTTCGGAGTAGTACATGTGGCCCCACTCCCTTTTTGCACAAGTTCCAACACACACTACACACACACTACCTAAACCCCATCTTCTACACACCACCCACTACCCACCCTACCTATCCCTACTCTCAAGCCTATGAGTCTATGAGCATTATTTATATCACCCTAGTATTATGATGGATTTGCCTATCTTAGGAGAGAGAACTCATGATGACTCTCTCTCTCTCTCTCTCTCTCTCTCTCTCTCTCTCTCTCTCTCTCTCTCTCTCTCTCTCTCTCTCTCTCTCTCTTTTCTAGCAATTTCTCTCTCTCTCTCCCTCTCATTTCCCTCTCCTCTTCTCTTTCTCCTCCAAGCAAAAACATCCAGCCCCTTCTCCCCTCTTTTTCAGCCCATTTTCTTCCCCATTTCCACTCCATCTCACCATCATAACTTCATCTTGACCATAGAATCATAACCCTTAGAGCTTAAGGTTCTTAGTGGTAGTAAAATCTTGGAGATCCAAGAGGTGGGTGCTTCTTCATGGTGTAATCTAATTTCTTTGTAGATCCCTTATTTTCTTCATGATGGGAGTGTAAGACCCACCAATCAATGATGGAGATCCCACACGTCCCCATAGGTGTGGCCAATTGGCCCACCTTATGCATGCATGTCTCATGCATGGGGATTTCCTCTATTGACCCCATCATGGTGGATCCTTTGATTTCTTTACATGATGAGGTCATTTAGACCTTAGGATCATGGTGGAAATAGTATCCCCACCATCCATTTTAATCTTTAGCCATGCATGTGTGTGAGATTTATATTGTAGATGTATATCAATGTATGATGTGTGGTTGGATTGTTCTTGGGAGGGCTCAATAGTGGCGGAGCCCTTTCCCTACAGCCATATTACCCTCCTTTCTCTCCTTTTCTTTGTTTTCATTTCCTGATCATGGTGTGTGGCCCACCTTGTGGGCCAACAAAAATCCAACCACCCAAAAAGTGGAGGACGCCCATGGCATTCCACCCTATGATATGTGGCCCCAAAATTCAACTAATTGGGGCACATGCAAAGGTATTTTGGATGGTGGGATGATCTGGATAATTGTGGGGCCCACTAGGATGGTCCATCCTCAAATTTTCTGGGGTGAAATCCCATTTTAATTACTGTTTATAATTATTTCATTTCAATCTATTGTTGTTGTCCAGATCTGTCTGAACAGATTTTTGGGCCACCTTGGGGCCTGATTTCTGGTTATTTGGTGAGAAGATTGATGTTGTTTAATATTTGATTATTGTAGGTGTATGTCCCACCTATGATCATACCAAATTTCACCCCTATCTAACCCTGATTGAGGTCCCAAAGGTGTAGCCCAAGTGAGGTGGTTAGTCTGTAATTTTTGCACTGTTTCAGCAACATATCAGTGTGGAATTCCTTAAATATAAAATAAATTTTCACTGGTGGGCTACATCCGTAGACCCCACTTTGTAGTACATATATGAGAAGACATAAAAACTATTTTTTCTCCAAATTTTAGAGGCCTTTAATCCACCCCATTGGAAGCTCAGATTAGGGCCTATAAAAAATCTACACTAAACAGATTTTCTGGACAGTCTGTTTTCTTTAAATTAATTAAAATACTTTTGGATATATAAAAATTATGAAAATTATTATTAACTGTTACACCCATGGTAGAACCCACCTACCAAATTTTAGGTTCAACGGACCCCTGTGCACACCGTGGCAAGGGCTGGACTGGCCCACTACATTGGGACGTCCAGATTAACCAGATTGTCTGGATAGTCTGTTTTATTTAAATTAATTAAAATACTTCCGACCATTCAAAAATTATAAAATTTTGTGTAGGTGTGGCCCATCTATGGAAGGACCATCCTGCAAATTTTCAGGGCCATCGGACCCCTGTACTGACCGTGGTATGGCCTGTAAATTTGAGTCAGTTTTGGGCCAAATATCCAGGCCCATAGGACTACCCACCATGATACCCCCTACCTTGGGCTGTTGTTGGGCCTGTATTCCAACAGCATGGCCCACTTGTAATATGTGTTGTGTATCCCCCTCTCATCTGGTGGGACCCACAGTGATGTGTGTGGGTCATCAGAAAATAAATACTATAAATTAATTTATTTGTTGAACTCGGGTGGGCTGGAAATTCATTAATGGGCCCAATGTTGCTGCCTATAAATGTTTGTTTGGGGCAGTATGGCCCACAAGATTTGAGGTTAATTTAATCAGTTATCTTGCCCTTTTTTCAGTATTTTTGGGCTTACTTAGTGCTTATCTGAGGCCCACCCAAGTTGGGTTTTATTGGATCATTATATGTAGTTAGTTACTAGTTCTTTAGGCCTTTTGGACTGAAACTTTCTAGATAGGCCCATTTACTTTTGGGCCTATACTTTTCTACCTATTGTGATGGGTTTATGGGCTATAATATGTAAGTAGTTGGGCCCTTGACTGCCCACCAAAATTAACCATGTACTTGAGCTAAGAAGTGAGGCCCAACTCACTAGTATTAAATGTGAAATTGCCTACATGGTTGAACTACTGGGCTGCCCATGAGGCCCACCACAATATGTGAGTTTAAGACCTTTATGGTTGTGCCCAAACCTTACTTGAGGGCCCATCATATTGCCTATGAGTTGGGTTTTGTGTATTACTCATTAGGCCATTCATTGCTTGGGCCTTAGACCTTACTTTTATGCGTAGCGGGCTACCTTTTGGGACCCAGTTGAGGTTAGATGTCCTCCTTGGTGGCCCTAAGGTAAGCCCATAGGGCCCTTATGGGTGGTTGAAGGCCCACCTTGGACCTTGATTAGGACCATTTTCTCATTGGGATTATGACTCTCTTAGTGGTTAAAGACCCACCTTAGACCTTGATTAGGACCATTTTCTCATTGGGATTATGACTCTCTTAGTGGTTAAAGGCCCACCTTGGACCTTGATTAGGACCATTTTCTCATTGGGATTATGACTCTCTTAGCTTGTGGGTCACACAAAGTACTGCCCCCCCCCCCCCCCCCTCCGCCACTAGAAGACTTCCCTTCTCCTTAAAGTATTTTTTTATGTACCTACTAGACCTTGTCCCTCCTTGGGAAGGAGGAATATATATATTCTATAGGTAGCGCACTCACATCATTGTGACCCATATGCATCAACTGTGTATTGATTGCATTGTGTGGTGGTCATAGAGGGATAGAGTTTCTTCCCTTGTGCACATTGAGTGCCTGAAGCTGGTGCATGATCTGTATATGTGACTCATTCATGATGATACCGCCCTTTCTTTATCAGGGCCTCGCCTCCACAGGGATACTCGTAGATGGTTGGATGTGTGGACACCGGAAATGATACTTAAGCATACCGGGTACATAGGATGCCCATGGGTGAAATTTCCAAAACTTTCATGGTACCAAGGATCTGCTCCAACGCCGTGACCCGGTGGAATATATGAATGCACGAAGGCCTTATATTGTTAGGCCACAACACCCACTATTGTGTAGTCGGTTGGATAGGGATGTGACCTTACTCGCCTGATGTAAGAGGGCATTGCTAGGCCGAGTCTGACCAACTCATGAATGGGCTCGCTACCGTCAGGCCTTGCTTGTGATTGGTTGTCCACATGCGGGTAGTGAGGTCTCTTACGCTCATTTAACAGTACGAGGTCTGTAGAGCGGCAGTCATCCAGCAGTGTAATGGACCCCGGCGATTTCCTTATGATTAGAAATGTACTTGATATGTGGATTGGATATGAGCACTGGCATTACTTTGCATCACATTCGCATCGGTTGTATAAGCCCTTTCATGCATCGCCTTGGTATGGCACCCAGTACTCATTGCATCGTATTCATGATAAGCTGGTGCATGCAGGAGATCCTAGGCAGGCGGCGTAGCGGTAGAGCTTGGAGTAGAGTTAAGCTTGAGGACTCCAGTGTTGCTGACTTTTCTCTCTTTTCTATTATCTTATGTATGTCCTTTTGGACCTTATGAAAGCTTGTAAAAGTTCAAATTCTTAGTGGATTTTGTGATGTGTGCCTTGTTATTCTCATATATACTTATTGTGATCTTGGGTATGCTCATGTTGGAAATGATTATAATGTTATAGAAATCCTCCTTGTAGGATCCGAGGATCGGAACCTACCTCAGGAGCCGAGAATGGGGTACTACGGAGGCTGTTGTGGCCAGAACCAGCCATCGGGTTCCTCGTGAGTTCGGTTACCGAGTCTGGGGAATGACATAGTTGATGACTACACTAGATATTCATGGGTAACCTCCGTAAGAGAAAAGTCAGATGCTTTTGACGAAATCAAAAAGTTATTTAAACGCATCCAGACGGAAAAAGAAATTGCCTGTGAAAAAGATAAGAAGCGATCATGGAACAGAATTTCAAAATAGCAATTTTAAGAAGTTTTGTGATGACCATGGAATATTACATGAATTTTTCGCTCATAAAACTCCTCAATAAAATGGTATAGCCGAAAGGAAAAAACTGAATTCTACAAGAAATGGGGACTATTATGCTTAATAGTAAAAAATTAGCAAAAAATTTATGGGATGAAGATGTCAACACTGCTTGTTATATTATTAATCAAGTATATATAAGAGCATATTTAAATAAAACGGCTTATGACTCTGGTTTAATAAAAAGCCATCAGTAAAATATTTCCTTAGTTTCAGAAGCAAATGTTTCATTCTACGAGATCAGGAACATTAAAAGTGCCCTGGTTTGTTAATTAGCGTGTGTGTTGAATCAGTTAGACTATAGATCCTGTGGGAAGATCAATTCAAGCGTCTGCCTCAACCGGATGTGTGCAAGCTCGCCACAAGTAAATTTGAGCCTCACATCCCTTGTCCCAAATCACCAGGTATACTAAAACCCTTAAAAAATGCTAGAATATCATAGGGTTTTTAGGGTAAGAAAATGTTTTCAAAATATGAAAATTCTCTAAGTTTTCTTGCCCTATCGATTTTATCGATACACATCTCGATATGATCGACCTGCGCTGTCGAGTCCTCGATGCTCCATCGATACCATCGAAAAGAGTACCAAATGTCCAGCAACCGTATACATATCTGGACGAAATTATCGATGTATCGATACACCTATCGATATCATCGATATTCAAATTTCGAGTCTATCAGAAGTGACTCGATAGTACCAACAGTCAGAATTTCGGCTCCCCTGTTTTTTCTTCAGAATATCACATAAGCATCGATATATCGAAGCCTCCTCGATACCATCAAAATTCTAACCTCGATGATATCGGTAGGCCTTCGATAATATCGGTCTTGGGCGCCAAGTTCTCCAACAAAATATTTCAGGGTGTTTTATCTATGATCGGGGGTCACTCGATAAAATTGATATTCAAATATCGATGATATCGATGCCATATCGATTGCATCAACATGGACATAAACTGTCCAGCGAGCTTTATGAAAAATCCTTTTGATTTATTGATACATCGACACAGCTATTGATATCATCGACATTCAAATTCCGCTGATCTCGAAGGTCCCTCGATCACTCATGAAATCCTGAAATATTTTTAGTCAAGTCTCTCTCGTTTTTCAAGTGTCGATGGATCGAACCTCTCATTGATGGAATCGGAGTTCGAAATCCGATGACATCGACAATCATTTCGATTCATCGACCAACTGGCAATAGGTTTCAATAGCGTATGACATTGAGTTCGAGTCATCGAGCGGACCATCAATGCTATCTAGAGTATACGCTTGATGATATCGAACCTGCTCGATGATATCGAACTCTGTCATAAATGTGACCGTTTTATATCCGTTGGAACCTTTTTACCTATATATAGAGGACTTGTCTATTGTTGCTATGAGAGAAAGAAGAGAGAGCTTTTGTGTGCTTAACCTTAGATCTTATACCCAAAGCCCTTTCTCTCAAGGGAGTTCATCCTCCAATCTACCCTCACCATTGATATTCAATAGAGTGGATTGGGGAATGAACTTCCACATTCAGGGATCCTCCAGCTACTACCTTAATGGCAAATCATGAAGCTGGGATGCCTTGAATGCATAGATGATTGAAATCGCTCTATCTTCCTTATAGGAAAATCTTTTGAGAGTAGGATTTCATCATAACCTTGACCCAACCCGTCACCATGCATTAGTACATCTTTTGAGTTGCAGATCAAGGAGACCGAAGACTCTTCATCAACAAATGAGGAGATTTTCGTCAACGTGCTTAATGGAACTCATCCACTTATCTGTAAGTATCTAGAGTCCAGGGGACACTTGTGATCATTCCTTTTTAGGATTGGGTCTTAGGTGTTTCTCACCCCTTCAAGCCCTCGTAGGAAGCTTCCGGCGGGAGTGTGCGTGGTGGGTGCGTTGTGTGGACCCTTGCTCTGTAGAGAGCATAAACATCTGGTTGAAGGTGAACCAGTCAAAACCTTGGGTTTGAGGTGAACCGTGTAGAAACCTCCGGTAGCGTCTTATGGAAGATCCTTTGCCAGTGTGCCTAAAAGTGGGTACGTTGTGTTGACCCTTGCTTATGAAAGTATAAATAGTCAGCCTCAATATAGGTTGTAAAGGTTGAAAGTGAACTTGATTTAAAACCTTAGGCTTGAGGTGAACCTTGTGAAACCTCCTTAGTGAAATCTGGCACACTTAAGGGTTGAGTGCGTCTGTCAGGAGTGGAGTAAACTGATCGTCGAACTACTATAAAAATGACTGTTTTTGAGTTTGCTATTGTTCTGATTGTGTGATTTGCTTTAATATTTTCATATCTGAATATCTGAGATCACACCTCACACACATACACAGTCATATCCATCATAAACTAGTTTGCATACTGTTCACTTCTTAAATAGTTTGTGATTGGATCCTCTACCAAGCTTGGAAGCGTGTAGAGTTATTTTTGAGCAATCTTAATATGAGTTGTTGATAGGATTAGTGCAATAGGATTTGAAATAAATCATAAAAACTTTAATAAGTCCTATTCACCCCCCTCTAGGACATATTGGCATATTCCTACTTCAACTAAAGCGGTCTCCACCACTATTTCAATTGGTATCAGAGCGGGTGTTGTGACGCCCCGGTCACTGTTTCATGTGGGCGGGCACACATGTGGGCGGGCCCCCAAGTGCGGCTGGCAGGCTACTGTGTGGCTGGCAGGCTACTGTGCTGGGCGAGCTACTGTTGCAGTTGACTGTAGCGTAACTTGTCCCACATCGGAAGAGTTGTCTGGAGTTGTGGTGGTTATATGTTAGGTTTCTCCCTTAACAGACATGACGCGTTTTAAAGTCGTGAGCTTCGGCAAAGCGGACAATATCATGTGCTGTGGGGGTGGGCCTTACAGGTGTCTCTTTAAGGGCTTCACCGCCTAAAGAGTGATCTTGACTGAAGTCAGAATCATGTCCAACAGTGTCCAAGAGGGTGTGACAAACCAAAATAATTGTCTGGTAATTCATACCGCTCTAAAAGTCGGTAATAGTTCAAAGTGGTATCTTCATAGTGGATGCTCCAGACACATGACTGGTGATCAAAATCACTTTTGTGAGTACTCGAACTTTGATGGAGGATCAGTCACATTTGGAGATGGTAGCTCAGCCAAAATTGTTGGACAAGGAACAATAGTTGTATCATGCCTTCCAAAGATCAAACATGTCCTCTGTGTAGAAGGTCTGAAACATAATCTCCTTAGTATCTCCCAAATCTGTGACAAAGAACATCTTGTCACTTTCTCAAAGGATGTGTGTAGAATTTTAAATCATATAGGAAAATCTCTCATAAAAGGTTTACGCACTAGTGATAACTGTTATGTCATTGAAAGTACAAGTGAGAATGTGCTATCCACAAAATGTAATATGGTTGTAAAGAATGAATCCAAACTATGGCACCAAAGGTTGGGACATGTTCACTACCGAAATTTAGCAAAGCTCAGTTCGAAGAATTTGGTTAGAAGACTTCCCAAGATTAGAAAAGAAGAAAAAGTTGTCTGTGGAGAATGTCTGACAGGAAAACAGATAAAAGTCAGACACAAAAAGACAACCACCATAGCAACAACAAAACCTTTGGATCTGCTACATATGGATCTAGTTGAACCAACTAAAGTGGAAAGCCATGGCAAGAAAAGATACTTCTTGGTGGTGGTACATGACTACACCAGATTTACTTGGGTCGCATTTCTTCGAGAAAAATCGGATGCCTTCAAGGAATTTGTGATCCTGGCAAAGCGGCTCCAAAATGATAAGGGATATGGCATCAATCGCATCAGAAGTGATTATGGTGGAGAATTTGAGAATGAAATATTCGAAAAATATTGCAATGAGAAAGGAATTCGTCATGAATTCTCAGCCCCAAAAACCCCTCACCGAAATGGAGTCGTTGAAAGAAAAAAATCGAGTATTTCAGGAAATGGGGTCAGTTATGCTAAATGGGAAAGATATGGCAAAAAGTTTTTGGGCAGAAGCTGTCAATACTGCCTACTACATCATAAATAGAGTATATCTTAGAGCAGGTCTGAATAAAACTCCATATGAACTATGGTATGGGAAACTGCCTAGTGTGAAATATTTTCAAGTCTTTGGTAGCAAATGCTATATCTTGAGAGACAGAGATCACCTAGAAAAATTTGAGTCTAAAAGTGATGAAGGTATCTTTCTGGGGTATGTCATGAATAGTCGTGCGTATAGAGTATACAATCTAAGAACCCTCACTATTCGAGAGTCAGTCAATGTGGTAATCGATGATCAACCTCATGAAGAAGGTACACCTGTGAATGAATTAGAAGATGATGTAGATTCATGCATATTAGAAAAATCTAATAACAAAACTC
Organism: Magnolia officinalis; assembly: GCA_021015155.1. NCBI lineage: Eukaryota > Viridiplantae > Streptophyta > Magnoliopsida > Magnoliales > Magnoliaceae > Magnolia > Magnolia officinalis. The sequence continues at coordinate 9,571 of JAJHSJ010000119.1, forward strand.
CATCACCCAGTGAACCTCAATTATCATCTGACATTCTCATCATAAATGATCACCCTCGAGAACAAATTATTGGAGATCTTAATGATGCTGTAAGAACTCGACGACAAATAGAAAATATCTATAGCCATTTTTACTTTACCTCAAAGATTGAACCCAAGAACATTGTGGAAGCTCTTCAAGATGAACATTGGATAAATGCTATGCAAGAAGAACTTCAACAGTTTCAAAGAAATGAGGTATGGCAATTAGTTCCCAGACCACTCGATACAAATGTCATTGGAACGAAATGGGTCTTCAAGAATAAATCTGATGAATCAGGAAATGAAATCAGGAACAAAGCAAGGCTTGTAGCTCAAGGGTACTCATAAATAGAAGGCATTGATTTTGATGAGACATTTGCTCCTGTAGCTCGTCTTGAGTCTATCAAAATTCTTTTATCCATTGCATGTGCATTAAAATTTAAACTATTTCAAATGGATGTTAAGAGTGCTTTTCTTAATGGAGATCTTGCTGAAGAAGTTTATGTAGAACAACCAAAGGGATTCTCAGATCCTAAGTATCCCCATTACGTATATCGTCTAAACAAAGCCCTCTATGGTCTCAAACAAGCACTACGTGCTTGGTATGAATGATTGAAAAAATTTCTTTTGGACCATAAATTCTGTAGAGGGAGTGTTGATAAGACTTTGTTTACCCAAAGAATAGAAGACTCACTGCATATTGCACAAATTTATGTGGATGATATAGTCTTTGGTTCAACATGTGAAGATGTCGCATACAAATTTGCCGACCTCATGAAATCAGAATTTGAAATGAGTATGGTTGGTGAACTAAACTTCTTCCTAGGATTACAGGTCAAGCAGCTATATGATGGAATCTTTATCTGTCAAACCAAGTATGTGAACGATTTGGTGAAAAGGTTTGGTCTTGAATTTGGTCGCTCTTATCACACTCCCACGAGTACCACACTCAAAGTTTTCAAATATACAAATGGTAAGAGTGTGGATCAACATCTCTACCGGAGTATGATAGGAAGTCTACTATATCTCACAGCTAGTCAGCCTGACATATCTTTTAGTGTGGGGGTATGTGCTCGATATCAGGCAGATCCTAAGGAATCTCACCTAACGACCGTTAAGAGGATCATTAAATACATAGCAGGAACTACCTCCTTCGAACTGTAGTATCCATTTGAAACATCCACCATCATCGCTGGATACTCTGATGCCGACTGGGCAAGAAATTTGGATGATCGAAAATCAACAAGCAGAGGATGTTTCTATGTTGGAAACTGTCTAGTCTCCTGACAAAGCAAGAAGCAAAATTCAATATCATTATCTATTGCCGAGGCTGAATACATTGCCGCTAGAAGCTGCTGCGCATAACTTGTTTAGATGAGGCAGATGTTGTTGAACTACGAGATTGAACAACCCACGATAAGTCTTTTCTGTGATAACACAAGCACAATCAACATTTTAAAGAATCTTGTTCAACACTCTCGGACGAAGCACATAAACATCCGTCATCATTTTATCCAAGAACTTGTTGAAGACAAGATTATTACATTGGATTACGTTTCCAAAGAAAAGCAACTTGCAGATATCCTCACCAAACCTCTTGATACAAATAGGTTTAGTGACCTTCAAAAATCCATTGGGGTCTACACTCACTAAATCTCAATAGACATGAGCAACACAAGTCATGACATTCTCGATGATATCTGAACAGTGTCAATAACGATTTACAGATCAATGATATTCAACATTGATGAAATTAAAGAAACTTGGGAATGCACGATGATAACTGGTGGTTCTTCCCAATTTTTGGGCTTGGCTCTATTAGGATACACTGTTAATCTACTACTGTCTATGGCAGTACGTGTTTTGGATAGTTGGTTAATATTTGTGAATATGGCTGAATGAAATTCTCATCTTTACTACCATTTTTATGTTTCAACGATCCCCTGGTTTATCTAGTCTCTAATATAGAATACATGTGATACTTTTAATGAATATTCTAACAACTATATCACTGCATGTATCTGATCTACTATGCATATATATTCACTGCAAATGATGTCTGTTAATCAACTGTTTGACCATTATACATCTATCTGTTATAAGCATATTCCTCTGAATGATGGTTCTCCCAAATACTTATCTCTTCAGTCAATATCTACTGCTACATCTTTGTCAATGACTGACAAAAAGGGGGAGAACAGTCCAAACACCCCAAACGAAAGAACGAAAAATTGTATATCTTCTTGAATGATATTGCAGGTGTTAGGGGGAGCAGCTGCATCAAGCAAGTGGGAGTTTACAGTTAGGGGGAGTAGATACTGAGCTGTGTACATGGGTTCAATAGAAATTGTAAAATTATGTAAAATGCATGTTCACACAATTTACGATGTGTTTGTCCAGTGCTCTAGGGTATTCTGGGATTTTGTCACGTAATTGACAAAGGGGGAGATTGAAGTGCCCTGGTTTGTCAATTAGCGTGTGTGTTGAGTCAGTTAGACTACAGATCCTGTTAGGAAGATCAATTCAAGTGTCTGCCTCAACCGGATGTATGCAAGCTTGCCACAGGTAAATTTGAGCCTCACATCCCTCGTCCCAAATCACCAGGTATACTAAAACCCTTAAAAAATGCTAGAATATCATAGGGTTTTTAGGGTAAGAAAATATTTTCAAATTAGGAAAATTCTCTAAGTTTTCTTGCCCTGTCGATTTTATCGATACACATCTCGATATGATCGACCTGCACTGTCGAGTCCTTGATGCTCCATCGATACCATTCGAAAAGAGTACCAAATGTCCAACAACCGTATACATATCTGGACGGAATTATCAATGTATCGATACACCTATCGATATCATCGATATTCAAATTTCGAGTCTATCAAAAGTGACTCGATAGTATCAACAGGCAGAATTCTGCCACCCCTGTTTTTTCTTCAGAATATCACATAAGCATCGATATATCGAAGCCTCCTCGATACCATCAAAATTCAAACCTCGATGATATCGGTAGGCCTTCGATGATATCGGTCTTGGGTGCCAAGTTCTCCAACAAAATATTTCAGGGTGTTTTATCTATGATCGGGGGTCACTCGATAGAATTGATATTCAAATATCGATGATATCGATGCCGTATCGATTGCATCGAACATGGACATAAACTGTCCAGCGAGCTTTATGAAAAATTCTTTTGATTTATCGATGCATCGATACAGCTATCGATATCATCGACATTCAAATTCCGCTGATCTCGAAGGTCCCTCAATCACTCATGAAAACCTGAAATATTTTTAGTCAAGTCTCTCTCATTTTTCAAGTGTCGATGGATCGAACCTCTCATTGATGGAATCGGAGTTCGAAATCCGATGACATCGACAATCATTTCGATTCATCGACCAACTGGCAATAGGTTTCAATAGCGTATGACATTGAGTTCGAGTCATGGAGCAGACCATTAATGCTATCGAGAGTATACGCTTGATGATATCGAACCTGCTCGATGATATCGAACTCTGTCATAAATGTGACCGTTTTATATCCGTTGGAACCTTTTTACCTATATATAGAGGACTTGTCTATTGTTGCTATGAGAGAAAGAAGAGAGAGCTTTTGTGTGCTTAACCTTAGATCTTATACCCAAAGCCCTTTCTCTCAAGGGAGTTCATCTTCCAATCCACCCTCACCATTGATATTCAATAGAGTGGATTGGGGAATGAACTTCCACATTCAGGGATCCTCCAGCTACTACCTTAATGGCAAATCATGAAGCTGGGATGCCTTGAATGCATAGATGATTGAAATCGCTCTATCTTCCTTATAGGAAAATCTTTTGAGAGTAGGATTTCATCATAACCTTGACCCAACCCGTCGCTATGCATTGGTACATCTTTTGAGTTGCAGATCAAGGAGACCGAAGACTCTTCATCAACAAATGAGGATATCTTCGTCAACGTGCTTAATGGGACTCATCCACTTATCTGTAAGTATCTAGAGTCCAGGGGATACTTGTGATCATTCCTTTTTAGGATTGGGTCTTAGGTGTTTCTCACCCCTTCAAGCCCTCATAGGAAGCTTCCGGCGGGAGTGTGCGTGGTGGGTGCGTTGTGCGGACCCTTGCTTTATAGAGAGCATAAACATCTGGTTGAAGGTGAACCAGTCAAAACCTTGGGTTTGAGGTGAACCGTGTAGAAACCTCCGGTAGGGTCTTATGGAAGATCCTTTGCCAGTGTGCCTAAAAGTGGGTACGTTGTGTTGACCCTTGCTTATGAAAGTATAAATAGTCAGCCTCAGTATAGGTTGTAAAGGTTGAAGGTGAACCTAATTTAAAACCTTAGATTTGAGGTGAACCGATGTGAAACGTCCGTAGTAAAATTCGGCACACTCAAGGGTTGAATGCGTCAGCCGGAAGTGGAGTAGACTGATCGTCGAACCACTATAAAAATGATTGTGTTTGAGTTTGCTATTCTTCTGATTGTATGATTTTCTTTAATATTTTCATATCTGAATATCTGAGATCACACCTCACACACATACACAATCATATCCATCATAAACTAGTTTGCATACTGTTCACTTCTTAAATAGTTTGTGATTGGATCCTCTACCAAGCTTGGAAGCGTGTAGAGTTATTTTTTAGTAATCCTAATATGAGCTGTTGATAGGATTAGTGCAATAGGATTTGAAATAAATCATAAAAACTTTAAAAAGTCCTATTCACCCCCCTCTAGGACATATTGGCATATTCCTACTTCAACTAAAGCGGTCTCCACCGCTATTTCAAACATTTGGGAAATTTGAAGCAAAAATTGATGAGGGATATTTTTAGGATACGCTCTAAACAGTAGAGCATATCGTGTCCTAAATAAAAGGATTGGAGTGATACAAGAATCCACAAATGTTGTAATTGATGATCAAACTATCACTCCAGCTGATAAACATGATGATGAGGTTATTATATTCAATCAATTAACACCTTCATAAAAATCAGATACGAATAGACTAGTCAAAGACCATCCGACTAATCAAATTCTTGGTAAACCTCACACTGGTGTTCAAACCAGAAGACAAGTTGAAAACATTTGTAATCATGTATGCTTCACTTCCCAGATAGAACCATCAAATGTAAATGAAGCCTTAGCTGATGAAAATTGGATTTTAGCTATGCAAGATGAACTAAATCAATTTGTCAGGAATGATATTTGGTATCTAGTGCCTAGACCATCTGACAAACATGTGATTGGAACTAAATGGATATTTAAAAATAAATCTGATGAATTGGGAATATCTTAAGAAACAAAGCTAGATTAGTTATACAAGGGCACACCTAAATTAAAGGAGTCGACTATGATGAAACTTTTGCTCTAGTCGATCGTCTCGAATCCATCAAACTATTTATCTCCATTGCATGTCATAAAAACTTTAAAATTTATCAAATGGATGTTAAAAGTGCTTTCTTAAATGGTGATTTAAATGAAGAAGTTTATATAGAAATACTTAAAGGTTTTGAAGATCCTAAACTTCCTAGCAATGTATACCGTGAAATTGCGGTTATGGGCCACAATGCGCCTAAGTGCAGAATATGGAAGAGCTATAGAATGTAGACTAAGTCCTAGAGGGAGGGGTGATTAGGACCAATTAAAAATTATGTGAATTTAAAATCCTGATTGCCTAACTTAAAATGATTTGCAATAAAACTAAGCAAGGCAAGGTAACTCTAAAAGCTTCCAAGCCAATAGAGGGTCTAATCACATATGCTATACTAGATATGCAAGATAAGCAACTAGCCTATATAAGACAATGTATATGAGTGTGTGGGATGTGATTCTTGTCAATCTTAAACATTCATCTAATCATGCATCACAATTAAACATTCAAGACATATAAGCATAATTAAATAAATGTGCAAATAGCAATCCCGAACACGATCATATATAGTGATTCGGCTATGTGCCCACTCCACTTCCGGCATCCACACCCAATCCTAGAGTGCACCAGATTTCACTATCTGAGGTTTTAAATCAGGTTCACCTCAAACCTTTATAGCCCTACACAAAGACTCTAAAATTTATGCCCTACATAAGCGCAAAGGTCCTAATCCCGAACCTTACAGTTTAGGCCACATAGGTTGTGGGATCCCGGTCTTTTATAACATCTCTCATATGCACACGTGTCCCAACTCGCACCGTTGATAGACCATATACTGCACCCTAGTGCACCTAGAAAAATCACTTAAGTGATTCATTCTGGATGACCTTGAGACCTTTATCATGTGGACCGCATCGTCGTTGCGATCGCAATGGTGAAAACTGCGCATCAATCCGACGCTCCGTTAGTGAGATATGACCCATCGAATGTAAGGCCCAAATTATGTATCCTGTAACACAAGCAACCTTTATTATGCTAGGCCCATTGGACTTGAGCCCATGTGGGGCCTAAAGCCCACTTTTAGAATATGAAAATTACCAACAAATAGGAAAATTGCTACATGACAAAATAAGAATCTAGCACATATAAGACAAGCACTATAAGACAAAATTGGATTCTATCCCAAAACTCATCATTAGTTCTCTCCCCATACCTTAGAAACTAATCATGGATCATGTCCACCTCATCCTATACATGCATCCAATGCATGTCTTGATTTGTGTCACATCACTTCAAACAACCAATTGCAACACTCGACTTCATCATCCACCATGCATCACCTACAACTCACAACCCTTATCCATCCATTAGCCAATGCATGTCTAGATTTACTTCACCTTGGCCAATGCATGCTTAGTACCATCCACCTCATTCATCCACTACCCATACCATACATCACATTCCACCTCACTTTTAACACCAATAAGTTCTCATAAACTTGCCACATCATGTTGCCACCTCAACCCCCAATTCCCTATATAAGAGTAGGAGCTCTTTTGCACTTATTCTTTTCCTATACTTAGAAAAATTCTGAGATTTTAAGAGAGAGTGGGGCCAAGGTGTGGCCCACCATTGATCAAGAGGGAGTGGACCACACATCATCATCCAACCATTCATCCATTGAGGTGAGTCTACACCCCTCCTCCCATCCTCCTCATCCTCCTCTTTCTTCCTCTTTTTATTTTCTTGATATGTGTGGGCCCTACTAGTGTGGAGTTCTTGTGTGCATGTATTTATGGTTATGGTGATCAGCAAAGTGGCCCATGTCAGTATGGTACACCATGATAAACATTATACCTACACCCTTCATAAGTAATCCTATTTTTGTACCTGGACAGTAACTTCTAAAAATCGTATAAAATCAATCATGCAAAGATTGGATTTGAAACTTGGGAATGATATGAACCACGATATGAACTAACTTTGGACCAAATTTCGTAGCCATCCAACGGTCCAATCATCTGTAACATCAAGTTTACTTGGTTGTTGTCCAACAGCACATGTAGGATTCCAATTTGCCTAAAACGAACTCATTTTTAATTCCTTTAATGAATGTATTAAAAATATATGTTCCTTTGAATTCATAGAAGATTGAACTATCTTTCTAAAGGTATATAATAAGCCTCAATCGGAATTCGGACGGTTGAGATCTTGGCCTTATACGAAATATGTATTTGGGAGCTTATTATGACCATTCTTGCTTTAGCCATATCCGTGATTCCAACGGTCAAATGTATTTGATATTTGCTCTTAACATACTTGAGTTAGTTAATAATCATATGTATTGTCCCTATGGTCAGATTCTTTCATGATAAAATTTTAAAAAATTTGGACCCGTAGATACTTCTATAAGGACAAATCTTGAATTTATGTGCGGTCCAGATGGATCCAAGGCTCTGTATGGTTGGAAACCTATAAACGACCTAAATGACTTGTTCCCAAACCATCCATTGGATCAGATCTTCCAACAGAGAATCTGATCATAGAGATTTCATCAATATATTTCATGTGCTACTTGATGAATATGTTGGATCTATGTTATACATAACATTCATCCTCTAATTGACCCACTTGGGTGTGGGATCACTTATGATTTATGTATTTTATTAGTTCGTCCAATCTGGAAACCCATGTATATTTTTGTGTCTCTTATCTATGGTTTGCTAGCATGTGGGCCCCACTTGCCATTGGATCTATTTATTCCCTTTATACTTTCTGTTTGTTGAAAATTTTCTAAGTACTTAATTGTATTGCATGTAGGCCTCTTTGACACCCTGTAGTAGATCCCCACACTCTTTAGTTAAGGGTCCCACTTTGTGGATGTTTAATCATTATATAATTGAGCTAGGATGTCCCACCTTTTTGTCAAGAATGATTCCCTAAGTGTTTAGGCCCTAAGTTGTGACAGACCCATTTCTGAAAATTGTCTGATTATTTGTGTTTTGTACCAACTTTGGGCCTCTGTAGTGGGCCACACGCTTGAGGTTTGAGTAGGCCACCACTTGAAACCTTTAACCTATACCAATGAATAGATAAATAATATTGTACTCGACCTAAATCAGACCCCACATGATCAGGTAGTGGATCCCAAAATGTGGTCAGGCATGGTTGTGTAGAAAATCAAAGTACCTATGTTTGGCCCTATACCAAATATTACGTGTGCACAACTAGTTGGTCCCAGCTTATAGTTTTTGAAGTACATATATAGTACAACCAAGGACACCTTATGGGACACTGAAAGTTGGTCCCCTGTGATCATGGGACGTACTCAAGATTGGGCCAAAAATAATTCTGCACTATATTTCCTGCATAGTTTTTCCAAGTGCCCATGTTTAGGCCATCACCGTAAATTGTACTCACCCAACCAATGAGGCCTGCCTTATAATTTGTAAAGCTCATACATAGGGTTACCAGGTGGTTATTTTCTTTCACCATATGTAGGCCCCATGTGATCATGAATCTGACTCTAAAATGACCCAAAACCAACATTGTACCAAAAATCCATTTGATGTAAAATTTATGTAGGGTCACATCAGTATAGTCTACCACCTTCCCAAATCATTTAATGCAACATCTAAACTCTGAAAAATAACTCTCAGATATTGTTGGGCTTAAAAACCTTAAGTGGGTCATCTAGTATGGGCTATCTTGTAATAAGGTCCACCTGGCATGTTTTGTAAATGGGTGTTGTATAACTTGTAAAATATTTAGTGGACAGATCTTGTTGTCTAAATGTTCTCTTAAGACATAGGTGGCCTTGAGACCATCTAAATGATGCAACCCTAAGGCCCAAGCGTGCCCAACACTACACTAAGAGAAATCATTGGGGAATGAGAAACCCACAATGGTAACCTTCCTTAAGCCTGTTAGGAAGGCCCATTGTTTACTGGGGCAACGTGCCTTTCATACTACCTCTAGTCAAGTGGACCACGCTTAGAGAGACCTATTTTACAATGCGTAAACTGGATAATTGGGCTTTTTCTTGGTTTGTTATGTAAGTGGCTAGTGGGCCCAATATGATATATGACATGAAAGATGTTAGCATGTTATCCTTTATGTTTGAGATTGTGCATTATTTCTAGTTGGTGGAATGTGTGAGGCCCACTTAGTTGTGGAACTAGATCCACATCATTGAAAGCATTGTGGTTGGACATTTATGCCTTTGAGTTGGCTTATTGATTCACCAAGTGGGACTCACACTTGACCCATACGACCTCATGCCTTGCATGTAGTTCAAGTCCAGTGTAGAAGTCAGACTAGGTAGGACCCACCTATGATGGGTGAGATGATGATACATGTATGGTAACATGATAATGATGATTGTGAGTTGTTGGTTGAAACGATAGATATGATTTAATGAATGGTGAATTAGAGCATATGCATTGATGATGGATGAGTAACTATTTATAACACTTATAACATTGTTTATGTTAATTATGAAGTGAAAATTATCCTCATGGTAATGATGATGATATTTTATATATGCATGATGATAAAACATGTTAGTTGACTACCATGCTTAATATCCAAGTGATAATAATGCACATATTGATTGTCGTGATGATAATGTGGATAAGAAAACCATATTTTACTTGATGCATGGATAATGATAAATGAATGATGTTGATAGATGTAAGGATAACCTTATCCATGATAGACAACTAATGCCTAGGGCATGTATAATGACAGTATTAGACAATGGCCATGATATTGATGATGCACGTGAATCCCAATATGCTATATACTCTATGCACATGATTGCATGATACATGTTATGAGGATAAATTTGATGTTGAATGATGTCTATGATAATGATGATACATGTTAGAACTTGTGTACCACCAAACCTATGCACCTTATGTATGTGCGTGTTATAGAAGCCCTGATGGCCATTTGTTAAGTATTCACAAGAGGTATAGGGCCTCAGTGTGCTATTGAAGACACTTAAATATATGGACGCTCACGTCACATTGGTTATTCTTGTGCTTAGGCCGATTATTGTTTATATCTGATAGTCATGCTAGTGTACCTAGTCTAGTAGGACACACTGAGAATATGCGTAGTATAGCATCATAATACATGCCCATAGGCATAATTTGCATGCTTGTTATGATGAGTGATTGATCATAACATGTGTCATTGGGCGGGTTATTTTTTGGGACTCCCTGAGAGACGGAGTTACCCCACATGAGCACGTAGTACGCATAAGATTGCTGCATGACTGGATAGTGTGACTCATGCATCTTGCATTTGTGTGACATGATTACTATATGCTCTAGCGACATCAGGGCCGTAGCCTCCACGGGTATATAATGGATGGCAGGATTGGATACCGAAAATACTTGTTAAGCACGGGAGCACTATAGATGTCCTAAGGTGAAAGTGTAAGTGCTATGATTTGATTCCTCTTTGATTGTCAAATTTTGTGTGTCAAAACTTCTTCGTATGTCTTGTGTTTATATTTTGATAAATCTGTACGAAACACCACGTCAAAACTTGAAGTCTAGTTCAACAAATTCTTCAAGCTTCATGAGAGTTCAAGCTACAATATAGAAGATATTAAAGAAGAGCTCAGTGTCAAGTTTCAAGTTCAAGTGCAAGTAGAAGTTCAAGATACAAATATAAGTACGGGACTCAAGTGCAAGTGACATTAACTTCAAAGCTTGTGAAGTAGTCAAGCTACATAAAGAAGAACTCAAGCTCAAGACTCAAGCTTCGTAATAATCAAAGTCTAAGCAAATGAAGTGTTTAATGTCCATACTTCATGTTCCAGGTTTGATAGCCCATTAGATTGACGTTAGGGTAGGTCACTTTGGATACATAATTCATTTGAATATTGTTACATGATTTTAGTTTATTCTAAGACCAGTCCTAGACCTTGTTCGACTAATCCTAGCACTGGTTCGACCAGTCTAAAAAGTTCCAGGACTAATCCTAGAATTGTTGTATTTTATCAGATTTTCTGGTTCGACTATGACCAGTCTGGAGTCTGCTCGACCGGTCGTGGGATGGTCTCGACTCGACCTTCGACCAGTCATAAAGCTTTGAATCAAACTCCAGCGACTAAATCAAGTGTCGCACGACCAGTCGTAGAGGGGTCTCGACTAGTCGTGGACTGCCTACGACCAGTCGTACAACGGTCTGATGCGATCGCGCTCAAAAATTCAAAAATTAGTTTATTCCAGGACCAGTCGTGGTGACCCTAGGACCAGTCGAAGACGAATTTCTGCAGCTATAAATAGCACACAAATTTCAGAGTTTTTCATTGAAAATTAAATGAATTCAAGGCTCCACTCTGAGATAAGTTTGTGTTTGTTTTTAAGCTATTTTGTGCATAATTCCTTTCTCTTTTTTGCTAGCTTATTTAATTTGATTTTGTTTCTGTATTCCAATCTCATTGAAAAAAGGAATTGACTTATTCCTTCTTCTTGGAATCAAAATCAAATATAGCTACGCCCAACTGGTTTAAATCTAAAATCAATTAGAACTTAGAACCATATTAAAGTGAGTAGTGGACATTGAACTTCTATATTCGAACATCTACTCCGATTGGTTCTACCTGGCTGCTTCGAAAAGGAGAAATTGAGGTATTTTACAATTTTGTAAATTCCATTCTGTTTTGGTTTTTGTTTGAAATTCACTAGAAAAATCTCAATTTGTGTGGTTATCTGAGGAGAGCCAGAAAAATCAGAAGTGTGGGTTTTTGAATTGTGTAAGCCCAATTTAAAAGACACAATTATAAAGGTTTTGGGTGAACCTGTGAAAACCTATTTGATAGTAAACGCTAATATCCCCTATGTGAGGATATTAGGAGTGGAGTAGCATTTTGTGTGGCTGTTGAAAGATAGTTGGTGTACACACAAGCGAACCACTATAACTCTTTGTCTTGTGGATTGAATGCTTGTTTAAATTTCATATCATTTATCATTCAATTTGTGGAATGTACGTGTGGATGTGAATGTTGTAACAATTTACATTTCAAGCAAAGTGTGGGGATTGTTGTAATAAATTAGATCTCTATTTCTGCAATTTATTTCAATTCCTTGTTATTTAGTTATTTCTATTCAGATTGAGTTATTGATTCAAAAGACGTTCTAGAAATAAGTTTGTCCTACCATAAGCCCTTGTTTATTATGGTGTAAGGTTGTCCTTAGAACTGAATTTACATCAACCTCTCAATACTTATTTGTTGAGATTGAATTGGTTACAGCATTGTGAATTGATCTATAATTGTAAGGCTATCTATTTAATTTTTATTCCGCTGATTTTATTTTAATTTGGCATAGTCCTATTCACCCCCCCCCCCCTCTAGGACATATAGCTTGGCCATTTCAGAAAGTCCCCAAACCCTTATGGTACCATGAAGGATGCTCTAATGCCTAGACCGAGTGGATGTATGAGCGCATGAGGGCCAAATACCAGGAGGTCGCATCTCCCACTGTGTCATGGTCAGTTGGAAGGGGGTGTGGCCTTATCCGCCCGAGGGTAGGGGCAATTACTAGGCTGAGTCTGATCAGATCGTAAATGGGTCCGCTATCGACATGCCGGAAAGATATTGGCAGACTATTGGCCAAGAGGATAGTGAGGTCTCTTCCACTTGCATGGTTGTGCGTCCAGTGTGGGGCAGCAATCTGGTGTATAGTGTATTAGACCCCGGTAATATCCAGAGAGGAACTGCACTGATATGTAGACTTACTGAGTAGGAGTTGCGTACTCAGCATCTAACTCATTCATTTTTTCATTCACTATCCACTCGGGCTGGTGGTGCGCAACCAAATCATTATGTATACCTTTTCAATGGCCAGGATTTCGGTTGGGCGCGTGACCAACCTGAGATCAGGAGTTTACCACAGTGAGTCTAGCTATCCAAATTTAGGTATGGAATTGGTTTGGATAAAAGTCTCTTGTGATGAACCCCACAGCTTGCAATACCACGTACTATCATCCTAACTACACACTCCAGCTTTATCATTTCTTTTACATTACATCCTCTACATATGACATATTGTGACGCCCCGTCACTGTGGTCACATGTGGGTGGACACGTGTGGGCGGACGCTGATGTGGGCGGGGCCTAGCGGGCCTGGGTGAGCTACCAGTGGTTAATAGGCTACTATGCACACAGTGAAGGCGGAACCTTGTCCCACATATTCATATGAATTCATCAGGATTTGCATATTGCATTACATCTTCAGCATATGGCATTTGGTTTATTATGTCCTTGTACTCGAACGATTACACGTCAACCTTACCATTGCCTTTTCATTGTATACCATATAGTAGAAAAAGAAATTTGATTATCTTGTTCATGATGATTGGCTATTCTAATGGTTCATGGTCGCTTGTTAAGTGACATGCCTATTATTGATGTCATATTCATGATAACCTGTATAGTTATACGACATGCTTGATTGATAACCTACTCACCTATGATAACATGATTGGCTGATAGCATGCCTATGGTTCTTTTGGATGTCTTTATGGGAGCGCCATGATAAGACGTGTTTTAGTCCTGACATGCAATAGACTCACGAGTTGTGGTTTACTCATACGTATGACTTACACTTTTTCAGGATGCATACAAGGGTTGTTGCAGTTTACTATTGTTTCCTTCATTACTGTTGAGCTGGTACACCATATTATGTATAACATGTCGAGCAGGTTTGTCTCTTCGATATGCATTGATACCATGTACAAATGTCTAACCGCCTAAATAGATTAACCGTTCAAAAAAAATCACACTAAAAAAATTCTCCTTGTAGGATCCTAGGATCAGAATCTGGCATATGGCTGTCGGGAGCCAAGAATGGGATGTTATGTAGGCTGTCAGCGCCGGATTCGGCGATCAAGAATTTTGTGAGCCCGGTTTCCGAGTTTGGGGCTGACACAGGCCAAGGTCCTAATCCCAAACCTAAGATTTATGCTCTACATAAGAGCAAGTGACCTACTTAGGCCAAGGTCCTAATCCCGAACCTAAGATTTATGCTCTACACAAGAGCAAGGGTCCTACTTCCGAAACCAACAATTTAGGCCACATAGGCAAAGGTCCTAATCCCGAACCTTCGTTTAGGCCCACCGGCCAAGGTCCCACACGAGGCACCTATGTTTAGGCATACAAGTCAAGGTCCCACACTAGACACCTATTGGTAGCAAACTCTTGACCTCAATCCTTCACAAGGAAGGAGGCTGACCTTTGGACTCCTAACAATGACACTTACTTGTCGGATTGAGTCCCTTTTTGTAGCTCCTCTTGGGTTGTTTGATCTCCACTCTCCTGTGCTTCAATCAGATCCCCGATGCTCCCCGGATCATGTTGCCGCTACTTTGCCAAGGCTTCAGCTCCACGATCAATCTCCTTGCATTTGATTATTCTTCAAGATGACCAAGGTGATGGGAGTGGGTTGAATCTCCTACAACTAATCGAAAGTCGTTTATACTAGTTAATTCAACCAATGGACACTCTAGAGTATCATAGAGACTATAGATATACCTATAGGATTGGTCTCAATACTCTAGAGAAGGCATGAGATCATGTTCTTCCTTAATAGAAGCATGGAATGCTTGTTGAGTGATGAATCACAAGGAAGAGGACATGAATCTCAATGGAAAAGAGTTCTATGCTATAGATTAGGATTGGGATGCACTAGAGTCTCTAAAATGCCTTAATTCATCTATTTTGCAAGTTTCTACAAGCCGTTTTTATAAAGAAAAAGTCTCAACGGATAGAAAATGGCTAGTTTATGGTGCTACCGAAGGTACCTTCGGTATCACCAAACTTGCTTCGGTGGTATAAATTATATTTCGGTGGTACCGAATTATATCCTGAAGTTGCTGGACAAAAATAGTCACTTTCGATGGCACCTTCTGCTACCTAAACAGCTTCAGTGGCACATTCTACTACCTAAACAACTTCGATGGCACATTCTGCTACCTAAATTGGACAGATTTTCCTATTTAAGTTCTTTGTCCTTTAAATCTTCAACAACTTTATTCTTCCTTAGCCAACTCTAGAACGATGAAAAGCCAACTCTAGAACGATGAAAAATATGAACTTAGAATGGCTTGAATAGATTATCTAAGTGGGTTTTCCTATTTAGGTCCAAAACATCTAGAGGTTAATAAGTTGTTTTGGGATAAGGGTTAGGATCACCAAGGCCACTTGTTTACCTGTTCTTGCCACCTTGATGCTTCTGCTCCGTTGTGTCTTCGGTCTTCACATTCTGAGGCCTCAACCGACTTTATGACATAACAACTCACATGATTGACAAACCAGGGTGCAAAAATGAGTGCATTAACATTCCATCTTAAAAAGTCCCTATATGGATTAAAACAAGCTCCTAGAGCCTAGTATGAAAAATTAACAAAATTTCTTCTCAGTCAAAATTTTAAAATGGGTAGTGTTGATAAAACCCTATTCATCAAAAGAATTAATGAAGAATTATTGATTGTTCAAATATATGTAGATGATATTATCTATGGATCAACAAATGATAACCTTTCTTCTAAGTTTGCAGAGTCTATGAAATCAGAATTTGAGATAAATATGGTTGGAGAACCGAACTATTTTCTTGGACTTCAAGAAGAATGAATTTTCATATCTCAAACCAAGTATGCGATAAACCTAGTTAAGAAATTTAGGTTTGAGAATGGTAAAAACTTTGCTACTCCCATGGCTACAACACTCAAATTATCAAAAGATGACACAAGTGAAAGCATTGATCCTCATCTCTACTGTATTATGATTGGTAGTCTCTTATATTTAACAGCTAACAAGCCTGCTATCTCTTTCATCGTAGGCGTATGTACCAGATATCAATCTAACCCTAAGGAATTTCATTTGGCTGCAGTTAAAAGAATAATTAGATATGTTGTCAGTACTATTAATTTGGGTTTATGGTATCCTCATGATACACCTTTACAAATTGTTGAATATACTGATGCTGATTGGGTAGGTAATGTGGATTATAGAAAATCCACAAGTGGTGGATGTTTTTACATCGAAAATTGTCTTGTCTCTTCGATGAGCAAGAAATAAAACTTAGTATCATTATCCAGTACTGAAGTTGAATGTATTGCGGTAGGAAATGCATGCTTGCAATTAATGTGGATGAAAAGGATGTTAGCAGACTATGGTATTGATCAAGAAACAATGCATTTATACTATGATAATACCAGTGCAATAAATATATCCAAAAATCCTATTCAACATTCTCGCACTAAGCACATTGATATTCGTATCACTATATCAAAGAATTGGTTGAAAGCAAGTTTGTTATACTTGAATATATTAATACCGAAAAACAGGTTGCAAACATTCTGCCAAAACCTCTTGATAGTGTTAGATTTTTTAATTTAAAAAATGATATAGGTTTATGCAGCATTTCTTAATTAATTATTCTATATTGTAATTTGTTGTTTTACATTTTTGCTTTAATAGAATAATGTTTATTCATGTCATTTTTTTAATATTTTTTCGGCCAACCCTGAGCTGATCGCCTGATTCGGCCAGTCGAGGACGTGCTCGAGCTAGCCGAACCGTGCGCAAATGAGTTTTATTGGGCATTTTTTTTTCAAAACCCTCATTTCATTCTCATCTTCTTCGGTCAGCCCGTGGATTCCTTCTACCAACCCATCACTCTAGTGTCCTTGTAAGTAAATATTTTTTAGTTACCTTCTAAATTTAAGTTCCTAGTTGTGCATTACTGTAGATTTTAACATCTTTCTTGAATCTAGAACCTTATTTTGTCGGGTTTTTTTAATAGAAATCTGATCTAGATCTTTTTCTTCCATTTGTTGGTATTTCTTTTACAAATTCTAGTCATTTTCTATCATGGCATCTCGCTCTAAGCGTACTGTACAAGGCCCTCAAACCAGTTCTTCCTCTCGATCCGCTAATTGGGTTATGCACTCTATCTGTTTGCCAGAAAATGATCCAGAAAATGTGCGGGATTTTCATACGTGTAATATTGTCATTGAGCGTACCGATAATACAAATCATATTGCCCGATTTGGTCTTGTAAAAATTCTATCCGCTGTAGGATAGGATAAGATTTTTGCGTGGGGTGGTGCGACCTATCGATCTATTACAAGAGGGTTTTATGCACCTATAAATACCTTGTCTTCAGAACAATTATCATTTCAATTCAGTTTGTAGAAGACACTGTTACTATTAACCCCTCCATCATATCATCTATCTTAGATATTGATATGGCGGAAGAGGGAATCTCTACTCCACCAATCTTTGAAGATATGTACCAAACGTAAAGAGAGTCTCTCACTAGGGAGTTATGCGGTTTTAATGCAACCTGGTGTAACCATAAGTCGCTCCCCACCTACAATCTCCTTCCAAAATACCGTATCCTGCATCGTATTTTCACTTTGAATGTTTATCCTCGTGGTGGGAATAAGACAGATCTTACTCTCTATATGATGTATATCCTTCATTCAGTCATTTCTGGTATCCATATTTGTCTTCCATCTTTGATCACCTATCAGATCATCTAGTACCATCTTCATCCTCGTCATGACTCTATTCCTTTTGCATATCTCATGACTTGCATTACATCACGCTATAATGTTCAAATCCCTGCAACTGAAGCACCAGAGTCTGTGCTCCCATTTAGTAATGTTAATCTCAACATGATGCCACTTGATCTAAGGCCTAAGCAGCGAGGAGATCAGGAAGATGTTCCTGAAGAAGATGTCAATATGGATTATATCTTTGCAGATCTAGAAGAATCTGATGATACTAATGACTTTGACTTCCAGCCCTCTCAGTTCTCAGAGAGGTTGGATAATTTAGAGAAGATGGTGGATGGCCTACATGTTTTTTAGGAA
The DNA here is from genome assembly GCA_021015155.1 of Magnolia officinalis. Taxonomy (NCBI): domain Eukaryota; kingdom Viridiplantae; phylum Streptophyta; class Magnoliopsida; order Magnoliales; family Magnoliaceae; genus Magnolia; species Magnolia officinalis. The sequence goes on from JAJHSJ010000119.1 coordinate 27,849, forward strand.
ACATTACTCTAGACTCAAAAACAACAAATGAAGTACATGAAAAAGTACTTTCATCGTTTCAACAGGAGTCTAAGGATTAATGATCCTGACATGCCGACACCATCCTCTTCTAGTTCTGACTGAATCTATTTAAATACTCTTGGTCTGTAATAACTAAAGATATATTTTTACTCTTACTAACATACATCCAGATATGACACTATGCTATGCTTACTTTATACTACTTAATCCTTATATTATTTGCTCATTTTCACTATATCCTTTCATGCTTCATTGATTGTTTCTTCCTTTGTCAACTTCTGACTTAAAGGGAGAGAAATATATTATATTTTTGTGATATGGATATGAGATCAATCATCATTTCTCTCACGTTTATGAGCACACACATTTGTATACACTCTATGAACTATATTTTTGCAGATATGACTAAGTGCTCAGGGGGAGTGATATAGATGCATGATCTCAGGGGGATAAACAAAGATTAAAAGTGTCGACTCAAAATATTTGTATTGTTTCAAATGTTATAATATGTATGCTGAGTTATATTGTTGTTTAAGTGAGTTATGTCACGAAATTGACAAAGGGGGAGATTGTAAGTGCTTATACTTAAAGCACATAGTATTTTGTCAAATTTCGTAGTTCGGTTATGATCACAAGCTCGACAGAAGACAAGCTATTAACTCAATCAAGTATTTGGAAAGAAATCTTAACATCTCAAAGTAAGACTTTCATGATTCGAGGTTCAGAACACTTCATTTGAGTCAACCTACAAGTGACATAAACCTAGTTTGACCATAGGTAAATACACTCAAGTTAGGCCAGCCCAAAGTCCAATTCAGCCAACCTAACCTATTGGGCCAACCCTACAACATTCAGTCAAAAAGACAGATCTGAAAAGATCTTTTTGCGGTAGGTTCAACCAGCCCATGGTAGTTTCGATCAAGTTTCCAGTAATGGAACAAAATTAGATCTTGGACCAGTTAGGAAGCCGAGCCTCCTGTTCGGCCAGCCGAACATGGGCTTAAGTCAGTCGAAGATTTGAAAGATTTTATCTCGCGATTTTAAGATTCTAATTGGAACGTAATCTTTGAAGTTCGGCCAGCCGAACTGACTCTTGGGTCAGCCGAACTACATAGATCTTTGGCCATATATAGAGGCTTTCACTTACTCTTTAAACCACGAAAATTCATAGTCTTATATTGTGTTGTAAAGAAAGATCCTTCTAGCCTCCTTAAGCTATTTGTGTTGTAATTCATATTTTATTATTAGCTTATTCTATTCTCCTTCTCAAAGTTAGATTAAATTATTTTTTATGGAGTAATCAATACTCTACTTTGAGAATAGGGAGAATCAAATCTGCAGCAATAGGGTTTCATTCATTTCATTGAAAATCTAATAGATCCCTTTGTATCTTTTTAGGTTGAACTCATACCACGACTTCATCAATATCCCAAGAAGAAGATCGCTGCAGATTTGTTTGTGGTGACCCCATAAAATCACAAAGTGGGTTTGATTATGATAGCCCCTGAAAATCGCAATAACTGTATAAGGTTGTTAAGGTGACCCTAGAAAACCTTGAAATAGTGAAAGCCAAAATTGCGAGGGTAGTAATTTTGGGAGTGGAGTAGGTTGCATTGAGGCACTGAACCACTATAACTCTTTTGTGCATTATGGTGATTGGATTTTATTATTTATCATATTGTGTTTTTCTTCTTCTTTGCATTAGTTTGAGATTTGATTTCAAAGACGTCGTGACATAAGGTTGTCCTACCTAAATCTTTTAGGTGTAAGGTTATCCTACGAACTATTTGATATCAAGAATTCAATACTTTACAAAATTGTATTACATTGATTTATTATTCCGCATCATATCGAAATACTTGGCATTGTCTTATTCACCCCCCTCTAGGACATCTATAGCTCACCTTTTCACGTTAGTTCTAACTCTAGAGCTACTATTTTGATCTTCATCTTAGCTAACTCAGCCTAAGACGATTTCAGCTCAGCGGTGTCGATCAAAAACTTGTTGGTGATATCTCTAGAAAAAGCCACTTGAGATTCTGTTGCAGTGGTTCTGCTTCAAGACGGCTAACAATAGTACATATCCTGTGGTTTTCTTTAACAAATCCCAAAACCTCGTGGAGGGCTAGTGATTTGTCCATGAGACTAGGATCTGAGTAAGAAAAAATATTATATGACTCTACCAATTGGTCAATTTTGTCAATTATCTCGATTGTCAAGGTTCCAAATAACATTATTTTCAAGAGGATCTGGAGTTCTTCCATAAGGCTTTACAGACTGGTCGAGAGAGAGGGTGACTCAGCCATAGCAAGATCCTCGACTAGAGCTTGTTCGAGAGAAGAGAGGATGTCATCGAATGGAAGCACATCTTCATTAAAAGTAGTGGACGTAAATCAATCTCAAGAGCATCGATAGCTTAAATTTCTTCAGTCTCTACCTCAAGAACAGTTGCTTCATGAGTCAAAGACTCTTCGATCATTAGAGGAAGCTGTTTAGCCAATGAAGTGATCGATTGAGGGGAGGGTACTCTTCTAGGACTCTGAGGGGTAGCACTCAGTGACCGTTCTTCCTCTTCCTCTTGCTCTTAGTTGATTGCTATAGGCAGTGTCTGGGGAAGATCAACCATGTATTCTAAATCTATGACAAGAGTTGTGACTTCAGAATTGGTATGAGAAGGAAAAGCTTTAGCGCTAACTGTATCCTCAGAGTCGACGGTTTGTACATCGATCGCTTTAAAGGCCTCGATTGTAGATTGCAGTTGTTGTAGCGGCTATGCCACTATGACTTGCTTTTCCATGGCTATTAGCTCTCAAGTTACTACAAAAGGAGGATATAGTTAATTGATGTGAGAAAAAGAGAAAAAGAATCAGGATAATTATACAGGTGAGTAACCTCCACCTAAATCAGAACGGACGACGTATGTAATAAATCATCTGTCCACAGTCTAAGGATTTTTTATAATTAGTGTCATTACTCATGTTGAAGTGGGGAATGGTGACGGGTTGGGATGATAGGGAGTGAGATATGTTTCATCAAATGGAAGATCTGGATTATTCAATCTTTCCCTATCCTACCACCATTTATTCCGGCATTTATTATAATGGGCTTCTTGGTGACATTTCAAACCTTCCTCGATTTCTTTAGAATATTCTTTAGTAGAGAGTCCTGGCCAATATTTGGTTTGGAAGTATTTTTCAAATGAAAATACGGCTTCAACCGAGGAAGCACCCAATTGTTGTCGTCCTTTTGATGGAATCAGCAATAGTCGATCTACAGTAGATGGCGAGGAAGGTGGGTCAATGCGCTTGAGAATCAGAGTATTGGGTTTGGGAGGCAGACCAAGAGGGGCTCCTAAATTAAGAATTCTCTTTGGAGATGGTGGAGGCTGACGAGTTGATGGGAGCAGCAAGCACCTTCACCATAGATTTTTGGCACTTTGGTGGAGTAGTTGTTGTCTCGGTCGATGAGGAGATACGATGGCCGATTTGGTCTTCGGCTTTTTATTTTTCAGCTGGGGATGGAGGTCGATGTATGTTTTGTTATTTTCTTCCCTCTAAGCTCTATGATAGAGGAGAGTTGAGCTATTATGTCTTGTGGAGACTTATTAATCAGTTTCTTATAATGGTTCTCCCACCAGACAATAAAGGTGTCCATTACCTGAGGTTGGTTCGGATAACGAGGGAGGTCAAGAGTCATACTAGTTTCTTGAAAAGACGAATGGAGAGAACGGTAGAGCTCGACGCTATCGGAGACCGGTTGATTGAAGGGAGGTTGATTGTCGTTGATTGGGTAAATGGGCACGGGATACACTAAACCAGGCCAAATTGGCGAGCAAGCAAGTTCGGCCAATATTGTTCGGCCTAGGCTTTAGCATTTTTGCCAGAATCGATTGTGCCACCGTAAGGAAGATCCTTACAAATGAGATAGCTCTCCCATGCGTGGTGCATCTAAGATACATCTTGATCACCTTCTTACTCATATCGGCCAGTAAACCAAGCAGGCCCATATTCTTTGCCGTGAAACGGGACAAACCACTGACTCCGCCTACCCCTATCCAAAGAAAAGAATAAAGTACTCATATATGTAGAAAATGATTGAATTTCTTGAGGAGAATTGATAATGCGCTCGCCATAAGAAGAGTAAATGACCCTAGAGTGAATGGAATTATGTACAAGGGACAGTCAGAAGTACTCATAAATCCACATCTAAAGAAGTCATAGTGGTCCTCCTCCATGATATAGACCCTTGGTGGTGACTTTATAGATGCCTTTGTATAGGTGGCCGTGTACAAAAGGCATTAGAGAAAATTTCCTGCCTTGAGCGAGTGCCTCGGCCAGCTGAACATATTCATTTGTGACTTGCAGAGAATTCATGCAAAGTAAGTGTCGACAAATCCAGAGTAATAGAAAAGTCGTATGTTCTTCGTAATTGAACAATCCGCTTCATTTGTAGTACGCCTGTATAAAGTGGGAATAGCCTTTACTGGCTTTATTCGTGAAGTGCTTGGGTTTCTTTTGTGCGAAACCAGGGAAGATAGCTTTGCCAAAGGGAAGAAGTTGAGTCAGGGCCATGATATCCAAAATAGTCGGACTCATGGGGTCGCAGCCAAAGAAGAACATGTTGATCGAAAAGCTCCAAAATGTTGAAGCTACAATGACAAGGGCAAGATCAGATGGGTAATCATGAACAGATGGTTTGATGCATTTATAAATACCCGAATTTCTCCACGTTGCCTCGTATTGAGAGGAAACACGAGCGAACCAAGCATCCCATTTCGGTAGTGGCTTCAACCATGTTTGAGGATTCTTCAAGGCATTGGCCAGTTCAGGAACGGATTCAGATTGAAACAACAGAATTTTGCCAGAGTAAATAGGAAATAGAGAAGCCATCATACCAACGTCATTGATGTCTAATACTGGAGAGAATGGTGGACCCATGCAATAATAATCTCCAATGGGTGATTTGAATACCACTTTATTGAGATATGTCTTGGAAAGGGCATCCATTATTGTAACAAGATCATCTTGATGGAATGACTGAGAGGAAGATGAGGAAGCAGTTATTGATCGAAGGTGAGAAGGAAGTAGAAAATCTGAGGATTTAGAGAAGAAGAGGAAGCGTGAAGTACTAGAATGATGAAAACATCGCTTATATCGGTTGAGGCAAGGAAGCATTAACTAGAGCATCGTTGATTTTTGTTGGAAACGATGTAAGGGTCACGTGTTGTCGCGAGGTTTAGCGTTGGTTTCAAAAAACGAGTAGTTATCGATGATGTGTTACGATAAATCGGCCGAGGGCGGTTATTAGCTTGTTGCCACGTATGAATAATAAATTATGCATTAATGAGGGATCACACATCGCTTTCACCTTTTTCTAAAGGTGAAGTGACGTGGGGGGCAATTTTCATCCCCACGGTCACCATTCCTCATGAGAACCAATCAAAGTGAGTTACGTATGATCTGTATGGATTCACATGGTGTTTTTGAAGATCTACAGAGATGTGGGGAGAAGACTTCTTAGTAATACAATTGGAGCATATCAAGTGATACCACGTCATTTTTTAAGCAACCAATAGAAGAGCAATAGTGGAGAAGCGGTTATAGTACAGATGGTAGAAGGAGAAATACAGAAAGCAGTAGTGCTAAACGGTTTATAGCAACCGTCAGAATGTGGGAAGAATATGGATGGCCATGGTAAAGCTATAAATAGAAGAAGAATGCAAGAGGAAGATTTTTCCTCATACCAACCCAATCAAAACCAAACATTATATTTCAATCATCCTTTCAATTACCAGTCAATTACATTTTTTTAGTGTAATCACTTTCTACTTTTCTGCCAAATAAATTATATTTCTTAGTGTAATCCTTACTTTCAACTTGATGTTTACATTCCATAGTGTAATCCGTTGCATTAATCAAGTAGTTGATAATTTTAGGTGTAATTTGAGTATACGCTCCTACGCTGGATTTAGTTCCTCACTTGAAAAAGTGTTTTGTTGTTGTTCTTCATGGCCGACTATAAGAATCCCTCTCTCATTTCACTTTGTATGTACTAAAAAATCCTTTCGTACAGAAGGCAAAGGTGTAACTCATCAACAGAGGACAAACCCTACCCTCTGAATATTGCTTGATCCTATTTACACATTGAGCGAATGGTTGAATACGCGGCCGATCTCATCAGATCCCGGTCATACACTACGTGTCTGCCTATCTTGGCGCTTTGGGGTCATAGTTGTTCCATTTGAATTGAGCTGCAAATTCATTTTTGGCACACCCACATTCCAACTATTGAAAACCAAGCAGCAACCATTTTTGACACATTCAATGGGACCTTAAAGGAAAAACTACTTGGCTGTCAGAAATATACATTGTGCATCATCCGTACCAAGCATCAACAGTTTTTGGCATGCCTAGTGGAACCCTGTAACGCCCTGAAAATCGGGGGTCGAGCATAAACTCAACTCCCGAGTTCCAGAACATCACTTATGCAACAAAATGATGATGATTGAATGTTGACTGAATTCGTGCATTGAACATGAGTGAGATTAAGCCAAAACAGCATATCATACTCCAGAGACAGTTAATTTGCAAGCGGAAGACTGTGATAGATAGATAAAATATATAAATTATGATGAGTCTCCAGAGTGTGATAACATTACCAGGTTAAATAAATACAAGTGCAGTTCTAGAATATACCAAATGTTGGAAGTGTATGCCTCCTATCCCATGTACCATAGCCCCGTCAATACAATATCAGGTCTTCATTGACCTGCCAGAGAGATACAGATAGGAGAACTCCTCCTATCATCACAGAAGTAGTCCGGCTCTGCTTCACAAGCATCGCCATCACCTGAAACTCAACAAATCTGGTGGGTGTTCGGAACACCGTCCCGTAACGTGGGAGTGAGTGATCAACTCAGGGAACAGTAAAGCATAGGTTAACATGTTATCAATTCAATCAAGCAGTAATGATAAAGCAGTACAAATCAAACAATTCTAACTACTCTTATTAAATGCAAGAATGAAATGACATGATGCTGTATGCCCTTGCCAAACCACCCTCAAGCGACATCATCTTACGTTCGCGAATGCTTACTCCCTCAGTGCGCCACATCTACAAAGCACATGCGGTGCGATGATGCTCATGATTACCAAGTTTTTATTAGTCCATTTCAAACAGCAGTATTGGGAAACTAAGGTACCTCCCTTGTATCATTCCCAAACATGATCCATTCTAGGGTCGTCAATCCTAGTTATTCTCATACGATGTTATGGTTTGAGAAGCGTAGTGAAGGCATCGCAAAGGGCTCATCACCCGTCAGCGCGGATACAGATCTCACCGTATGCGGCTCAATTGCTGGCCGTCAGCTCGAGTACAGGTCTCACCGTACTCGGCTCAATCACTAGCCGTCAGCTCAAGTACAGGTCTCACCGTACTCGGCTCAACTCACACTCTAGTTGCTGTGAAAGACTCGTGGCCAATCACAGACCCTTGGAGTGTACTCGATGATACCACGGAGGACTCGTCGCCCGTCAGCACGAGCACAGATCTCACCGTACTCGGCTCTCGCCGAAGTATCGACAGCTCGAATACAGTGTCCCATACCACCATATTCGGCTCACGAGTTGATTGCGCAATGGTCACTACGGGGAGGCACATGGCCCCAGCGTAGGCCGACAGCTCGACCACGGTGTCCCATACCACCATGCCCGGCTCATGCGACTTAGCGGATCTAGGTACCATGGTTAAACAGGGATCGCCACTGGTAAGTTTGGTACCCTAGGTTCAAGCAGTAGCGACCAAACAGGGTGAACATGCATAAGGCAGATCGGGTTACTTGACGAGCTCGACTAGCACGATCGCCCGTTGAGCTGCACGACATGAAGTGCATAAACAACTTCGTGTGGCCTAGCCACTGCCGACAGGCAACGCACGACACGAGTTCGTCGAACACATCCCACGTGGCAAATGAATCTCAGCCACGAGTTCAATCTCGTTACCGATTGCCTGGACTATAATCATAGCCCCAAACACAATCAATTACAGATATAAAGCAGTAATGGATCAGGATTCAAATCATACAATCAGTCTGGTATTATCCGTTTAGGGCTGCCAGGGCTGTTGCACGCACTCGTTGCTCTGCTCCGCTCCCCATCACCCATGACGGATCATACAACGTAGATATAAATTTAAGCATATACATTACACAGTTAAAATCATAAAGCAGTTGAGCATGTTATGAATCACAACACAAGCATGAGTTTGTACATGTTCAATTCCTAATCACACAACTATCAAAGGAGATCATACACATAGTTAAAAGAGGTTGAGAATCATATCTCAACACCCTTATACTTTACAATTTGCTAACTACTACTCATTCAGACATTTCAAGAAACACTTAAACAAACATACATCAACATACACGACATATGTCGATCACATAGGCATTAGGCCAAATCCTTGCACTAGGGAGTTGCCCCAATCATAACACGCGTACACCCACGACGGATAGTTATGGCAAGCAGGAATCCAAGTTCCATATTCATTCAGTCATTTCCACAAACACTTGGGCCACACATTTAGCACATATAGTGTATATTGGCCGTGGCGTGACTTAGGGCAAATCCTTTCGTCAAAGGGGGGTATCGCCCATACATCAATCATGAATCCATGACAATTAGTCATGGCGAGCACAAATGAGAATTCTATACTCATTCAGCCATTTCCACAAACACTTAGAATACACTATTACAACATACGTGGTGTATGTTAGTAAAACATGTATTAGGGTTATCCTTTAGCCAAACGAGTATTTTATCCATGTATACCATAATCATACTACAAATAATCATGACAATTATATTTCCAAAATCCGCACATATGCGGTATTTTTAAAATACGCAATTTCAACATACATGACATTTACACATGAACATGTATTTGTGCGATTCTTTTCGCCAAACATGTTATCAATTCACATATGATATAATCAAACATTAAATAAACATGTCAAACATTTTCCCAACAAAAATACGTATACGGTATTTCTACGTATATCTAGAGTATGTGAAATTCCATATTCTACATCGCTAATCGAAACAGGAAACGGAAAGCACTTTGTACATGTGCATTTGCATGCAGATCATGAATCTATCATTATCTGACATTGAAAGCGTTGAAAACCGTAACTTATACACTTAAAGTCCTCACCTTGTGTCGTAGAATCGTAACGGAGTTGATAGGTTTGCTAAGCTTCCGTATTCGGCAGTTTGGCAACCTATGGAACGAAATAGGTTAGCTATTTCACAACCTATAACAGTCTAAACCCCAAAACAGATTAGGGTTAGGGTTTCTTACCTAGAAACGGGCTGGAATCGCCGGGAAAGCGATAGAACAAGATGGTGCAGCCCGTGTGGTGGCAGGGAACGACGGCAGGAGGTTCTCCCACTTCTCCCTCACTTTCTCTCTCTTTTCCCTCTCTCAAATCCAAATTCGTATGGCTGCCATGAGAGAGGGTTTAAGGTCCTTATATAGCCTCAAAACTCACCGAATTAGACTCCTGTTCAAAGGTTACTGCTAATATAGGTATTTCGTCACTTTTCCAGCTCAAAAGAGGGTTCTGGTGGCCCTCCTTGAGCCAAACGTCAGACTTAAGCTCACCACACATGGATCTACGGGATTACGTTTTCGACTCGATCGGATTTCCAGATCGCACGTGGCGGACCACTTTCAGTTCAACGGTCAGTGGGCCACGATCGAAATTCTGAGTACATGTAAATGTTATGAAATTTTTCCTGATCCGAGGGTGTAATTTGGTCTGATTCTGACGGTCAGGTTGCTTAATACTGATGCGCAAGCGAAAGGTGCCAGATCACTATTCCAGATATTTTATTTCAAAAGGGATAGTGTTTTTCACACACTTCGCTCCGGATCGAAATAAATGGCCGTGGGACATCGGTCGGAGCTGATTTTTGAGATGATTGTCAAGCCCAGTGGGGCGGTCCTAGTTCCTTAGCTTCGAGTTAATCGGACTCCCGATGTGCGATCTAAACCTAATACGAAGTTTCGTTTCATTCCCGAGAGCAGACGGGAAATGAGTTCGGTTCTAAACTTTAGGGTAACCTAGAGTCACATGTTTTGCAAGTTTTGGGTCTTGCAGATCGTATTTAAAGCGATCCCAACGGATTTCATGGCTAATCGAGTTTGCACTTAGTTAACTTTGTTAAATTTCTAAAGGATTTAATCCTAATTGTTTTCTGGTTGAGATGGTACTTAGGCCTTTGTAGTTTGTATATAAAGTGATCCAAGTTTTACTACTTAGCTAGTTTAAGTTAGTGTCTAGGGCGAAAGTGCCTTGAAAAATTGAAAGCACAAGGTAGTAAAGGGGTGGGATTTGTGAAGGAAATGGGTTCAGAAGCGATTTTAGACTGTGAGGTTCAGTTCTGACGAAATAATAAGGTGTTAGGAGCAACCCATTGCCTAAGGACATCTAATCCCAGGTTGGCAAAAATCCGGGATGTTACAATCTACCCCCCTTAAAACAAAATTTCGTCCCCGAAATTGGCTAAGGGTAATAAGGGAAAATTTCTTTTATTTCATTTGCCTAATGACTTATTGATTTCATGTTTCTACGCGTGGTAGGGTATATACCAGCTGGTTCATTTTAGTCTACCCCCCTTAAAACTTAATCGTTTATCCATTTCTCATACCCTGATGGTTTGTTACTATTTATTTCTTTACCTATTTGGAGTCTCGACGACAATTCCCAACAATTTAGAGTAAGATAGCTGTTTTCATTGTTTGACCAACACGGAGAGACGGTAATAGTGGGCTCGATCCCGATACATCGATCATCTACCGGGCCAGGGTAGGAAGCTCATCGTATCCCTTCCGAATCCTGGTGGATCCTGGTCGTCCGCTCGTCAGCAGAGAGTCCATCGGTAGTCACCCAGGATTGGGAATTGGGTCAAGCCGCGAAAACTTCGCAGTTGTATATTTCAGTAACTCTATAGTCTGATCACTCTCTAAAGAGTAGGGAATGTCCATCATTGAAAGGCTCAAATTGTTTATTCTAAGGTTGCCCTTTAGGTCTTAGTCTAAGAGAGTCCTCATTATTATCTATGTCCAAGGAAATGGTGAATCAAATCTTACTAGATGATCCTAAAATGGTTCCTCATAGTAGGACAGGCTAGGGCTTCAATAATGTTCGTATTCAACGAGCACCGTTTCGATCCTGGGCCAGTGGGGTAGGGTCCACCGCGTTTCCGCTGCGCCACCCAGATCAAAGAGGCGTACTAGGTGACCTAACTAGAGCAAGTTCATCTTGTCCTACCCCCCTTAAAATTTTATTTTTCACCCTCAAGGCTCAAGAACTATGTCTTGATCCGTATGTCGGAACAAGGTGTAATTTAAGACTTATCCTAGACATGAAATGAAATGCGGTTTCCCACAATATCTGTCTTGGTACCTAGGATTATAGAAAGGGAGTATCACGGATGGGTGTGAGTTTGAGGCAACATGCCTAATTCTACCAAGGGGTTTTTGTCGCGGTCCAGACTTATCCTATTTAATTATGTCTAGCTTAATAGGCAGGCTATCTTTTTACATTCATAAACACAATGTGTACGCCAACATGGCATGCGATTTGGGACCTAATCCCTAACTATCTGTTGCCCTTTTGGGCAATTCCTTAGGCCTAAAAGACAATCTCTATTGGCTATATGTTCTTAACGCTTCTCGAAGACGAAGTTATAAACTTTTAGTTGTAAGTGGTCGGGCCAACACGGAAGGAATGTTGTGTGGTGGGTCTGAGTCGGATACATGAATCTTCTGCCTCGCGAAGACAGAAAATCGTCGTATCAGTTCTTAATCCTAGTTGATCCCGACCTTCTGCCTGATCAGAGCATAGGGTTCATTGGTCACAACCAGGATTGAGAAGTCGATTCAAACCGCGAATACCTCGCTCATAGATAGTTTCTCTACTCCGTGTCCCCGATAGTACCAAGTCCTTGAGGAGGCAATTCTAAGGGTCGTATTGATTTGACCTATCATTAAATCTAAGGATATAAAGTTTCCCATAAGCGTGACTAGTTACTAATCAAACACCCTAAGAGTTGTTAAAGAAGCCTGTGTGTACTAAGGGGATTTAACGAAGGAATGGGTCCTCGCTCCAACCAACTTAAGCCGACTAACTAGTTCTATCATTCAATTGGCTTAGCCTAATTAATTAGTCTTTTACTTTCCTTAGCCTAACCAATAGTCTAGTCTTAATGTAGGAGTAGCGGTAATCCACTGGTTGTAATCCAAAGTCTATGCTTATACACTAGATGATTTTATACCCTTTCTAATATAGGAAATTGTTTATTGCTTAGGGTCAAACGTTGTCTAAGTAGAATTGAGTTGCCTGAACTTAAATTTAACTATACTCGAGCATTACACATATGCTCATTCCAACTAAGAGGGTCCTAAGGTTCACATTACATATTTGTTGGATTTCCTACACGGTCAGGCCTGTCTAAGTCTAAGAGCACCGCTCTAAGTCCAAAACTCCAAGGGTCTATTTGGCCAGTGGTCTTAAGTTGTATTAAAATGGGACTGTATTGCTAATCCTACCTCGGGATTGGGAATGGCAAGGTTGATAGGAGGGTGGGTGGGACAAAAATGTAGATAAGTGAGTCTTGTGTTGGAAAAGGGTGAGATGGGATTTCTAAATCCCAGGATAATGACTTTCTAAGTGTTATTTGAAAGGAAATCTCGGAATTTACTTTTAATTGCTAACATTCCAACCATGGCATTAGAGAACATGGAATACACCCAATCTAGGGACAATACTTTACACATACATTTATTATTACTTTTACAATTCAATCCACCTTACTCACCTAACGCAGTTGGCCGAACGGGCCCTAGAGGGAGAAAAGGGGCTGAAGTTTTTGGTTCTCCACGAACTTGGGTCTCAACAGTGGTTGTAGAGGCCCAAAGAACAGGGATTTGTAAAGGGAAGTGGAGAGATGGGTTGGGTAGAGAGGTTACACGTTTTTTGAGCTCCAAATGAGGGGTGTAGGAGCTCAAATGAGAGAGAATGATGAGGGTAGGAGGATAGGTAGGGCTGTAAATGATGGAGTGATGTATGGTTGGACAGGAAACAACGAAATGGGCGATTGGAGTGGAGGTTTGAGAGAGAAAATAGCAAGAATAGGAGGAAAAGAGAGATGGGAGGGGCGTTTGAGAGAGAGGGGGCTTCCAGACCTAAAAATCCCAAACTTCAGCCAAAACCGCACGTGCCAGGGGGTAGGGGAGGTCAGGCCGACCAATCCCAGCCCGGCCCGACCCGTACGGCCAAGTTTGGCGGAGGTCCACCTCCAGAGTGGAGGTTCCACCTCCGACCAAAGTGGCCGGTGGGCTGCCGCCGCAGGTGGGATGTGTTCTCCTTGGTCCCAAGGTGCCAAATGCACCCGGGTTCGACCCTGGATCTTAGTAAATTTAAGTGGGGAGGCCCCGACTCCAGTTGAGGCATTTTCGGGGCCAATTTACAAACTAGAATGATTTTATATATCGTGTGACATATGATTTTGGGGTAGGAGGAGCTAATCTATCCAACTAACCCATTTACTTGGTTAGATTCCAAAGTTTGAATGGTCAAAAGTCCAATTTATACATATATTTACTATTATAGTAAATTTTTGTTTAGGTGTTATTCTTCGTCATTTATACGTTAGAATTTATATCTGGTATGATAGGATTTAGAAAAATTAAAGAATGAAGTGGTGCAAGGAAAGATTTTGAAGAAATTGGGTAAAAAGGGGTTTTAGGCTTTGGTGTTGTGGTTGACCCACAATCTAAGGACATTCGTCTCTAAGGAATGACTCAAACCCGTCGACTGATGGCCTAGAAGTGATTCGGATTGTTTCGCTTGATCAGGGTGTGTACGGCCCAATCTCAACGGTCGATTTCGGTTGGTTTCGCCGTTCGCGAATTTGGAAAATCCTAAGTTAGTTTCTACGTTTCGTCGCTCCCTCCTAAGTCAGAGTGCGTCAGAGTGCGTAGTGTGACCATAACCCAGGTCCAGGTTTAATCAAAATCATGCTCTGATACCATCTTGTAACGCCCTGAAAATCGGGGGTCGAGCATAAACTCAACTCCCGAGTTCCAGAACATCACTTATGCAACAAAATGAATGATGATTGAATGTTGACTGTATTCGTGCATTGAACATGAGTGAGATTAAGCCAAAACAGCATATCATACTCCAGAGACAGTTAAATTTGCAAGCGGAAGACTGTGATAGATAGATAAAATATATAAATTATGATGAGTCTCCAGAGTGTGATAACATTACCAGGTTAAATAAATACAAGTGCAGTTCTAAAATATACCAAATGTGAGGAAGTGTAATGCCTCCTATCCCATGTACCATAGCCCCGTCAATACAATATCAGGTCTTCATTGACCTGCCAGAGAGATACAGATAGGAGAACTCCTCCTATCATCACAGAAGTAGTCCGGCTCTGCTTCACAAGCATCGCCATCACCTGAAACTCAACAAATCTGGTGGTGTTCGGAACACCGTCCCGTAACGTGGGAGTGAGTGATCAACTCAGTGGAACAGTAAAGCATAGGTTAACATGTTATCAATTCAATCAAGCAGTAATGATAAAGCAGTACAAATCAAACAATTCTAACTACTCTTATTAAATGCAAGAATGAAATGACATGATGCTGTATGCCCTTGCCAAACCACCCTCAAGCGACATCATCTTACGTTCGCGAATGCTTACTCCCTCAGTGCGCCACATCTACAAAGCACATGCGGTGCGATGATGCTCATGATTACCAAGTTTTTATTAGTCCATTTCAAACAGCAGTATTGGGAAACTAAGGTACCTCCCTTGTATCATTCCCAAACATGATCCATTCTAGGGTCGTCAATCCTAGTTATTCTCATACGATGTTATGGTTTGAGAAGCGTAGTGAAGGCATCGCAAAGGGCTCATCACCCGTCAGCGCGGATACAGATCTCACCGTATGCGGCTCAATTGCTGGCCGTCAGCTCGAGTACAGGTCTCACCGTACTCGGCTCAATCACTAGCCGTCAGCTCAAGTACAGGTCTCACCGTACTCGGCTCAACTCACACTCTAGTTGCTGTGAAAGACTCGTGGCCAATCACAGACCCTTGGAGTGTACTCGATGATACCACGGAGGACTCGTCGCCCGTCAGCACGAGCACAGATCTCACCGTACTCGGCTCTCGCCGAAGTATCGACAGCTCGAATACAGTGTCCCATACCACCATATTCGGCTCACGAGTTGATTGCGCAATGGTCACTACGGGGAGGCACATGGCCCCAGCGTAGGCCGACAGCTCGACCACGGTGTCCCATACCACCATGCCCGGCTCATGCGACTTAGCGGATCTAGGTACCATGGTTAAACGGGATCGCCACTGGTAAGTTTGGTACCCTAGGTTCAAGCAGTAGCGACCAAACAGGGTGAACATGCATAAGGCAGATCGGGTTACTTGATGAGCTCGACTAGCACGATCGCCCGTTGAGCTGCACGACATGAAGTGCATAAACAACTTCGTGTGGCCTAGCCACTGCCGACAGGCAACGCACGACTCGAGTTCGTCGAACACATCCCACGTGGCAAATGAATCTCAGCCACGAGTTCAATCTCGTTACCGATTGCCTGGACTATAATCATAGCCCCAAACACAATCAATTACAGAGATATAAAGCAGTAATGGATCAGGATTCAAATCATACAATCAGTCTGGTATTATCCGTTTAGGGCTGCCAGGGCTGTTGCACGCACTCGTTGCTCCGCTCCCCCATCACCCATGACGGATCATACAACGTAAATATAAATTTAAACATATGCATTACATAGTTAAAATCATAAAGCAGTTGAGCATGTTATGAATCACAACACAAGCATGAGTTTGTACATGTTCAATTCCTAATCACACAACTATCAAAGGAGATCATACACATAGTTAAAAGAGGTTGAGAATCATATCTCAACACCCTTATACTTTACAATTTGCTAACTACTACTCATTCAGACATTTCAAGAAACACTTAAACAAACATACATCAACATACACGACATATGTCGATCACATAGGCATTAGGCCAAATCCTTTCACTAGGGAGTTGCCCCAATCATAACACGCGTACACCCACGACGGATAGTCATGGCAAGCAGGAATCCAAGTTCCATATTCATTCAGTCATTTCCACAAACACTTGGGCCACACATTTAGCACATATAGTGTATATTGGCCGTGGCGTGACTTAGGGCAAATCCTTTCGTCAAAGGGGGGTATCGCCCATACATCAATCATGAATCCATGACAATTAGTCATGGCGAGCACAAATGAGAATTCTATACTCATTCAGCCATTTCCACAAACACTTAGAATACACTATTACAACATACGTGGTGTATGTTAGTAAAACATGTATTAGGGTTATCCTTTAGCCAAACGAGTATTTTATCCATGTATACCATAATCATACTACAAATAATCATGACAATTATATTTCCAAAATCCGCACATATGCGGTATTTTAAAATACGCAATTTCAACATACATGACATTTACACATGAACATGTATTTGTGCGATTCTTTTCGCCAAACATTTTATTCACATATGATATAATCAAACATTAAATAAACATGTCAAACATTTTCCCAAAAAAATACGTATACGGTATTTCTACGTATATCTAGAGTATGTGAAATTCCATATTCTACATCGCTAATCGAAACAGGAAACGGAAAGCACTTTGTACATGTGCATTTGCATGCAGATCATGAATCTATCATTATCTGACATTGAAAGCGTTGAAAACCGTAACTTATACACTTAAAGTCCTCACCTTGTGTCGTAGAATCGTAACGGAGTTGATAGGTTTGCTAAGCTTCCGTATTCGGCAGTTTGGCAACCTATGGAACGAAATAGGTTAGCTATTTCACAACCTATAACAGTCTAAACCCCAAAACAGATTAGGGTTAGGGTTTCTTACCTAGAAACGAGGCTGGAATCGCCGGGAAAGCGATAAGAACAAGATGGTGCAGCCCGTGTGGTGGCAGGGAACGACGGCAGGGAGGTTCTCCCACTTCTCCCTCACTTTCTCTCTCTTTTCCCTCTCTCAAATCCAAATTCGTATGGCTGCCATGAGAGAGGGTTTAAGGTCCTTATATAGCCTCAAAACTCACCGAATTAGACTCCTGTTCAAAGGTTACTGCTAATATAGGTATTTCGTCACTTTTCCAGCTCAAAAGAGAGGTTCTGGTGGCCCTCCTTGAGCCATACGTCAGACTTAAGCTCACCACACATGGATCTACGTGGGATTACATTTTCGACTCGATCGGATTTCCAGATCGCACGTGGCGGACCAGTTTCAGTTCAACGGTCAGCGGATCTCGATCGGAGATTCTGAGTACATGTAAATGTGTATGAAATTTCTCCTGATCCGAGGGTGTAATTTGGTCTGATTCTGACGGTCAGGTTGCTTAATACTGATGCGCAAGCGAAAGGTGCCAGATCACTATTCCAGATATTTTATTTTCAAAAGGAATAGTGTTTTTCACACACCTTCGCTCCGGATCGAAATAAATGGCCGTGGGACATCGGTCGGAGCTGATTTTTGAGATGATTGTCAAGCCCAGTGGGGCGGTCCTAGTTCCTTAGCTTCGAGTTAATCGGACTCCCGATGTGCGATCTAAACCTAATACGAAGTTTCGTTTCATTCCCGAGAGCAGACGGGAAATGAGTTCGGTTCTAAACTTTAGGGTAACCTAGAGTCACATGTTTTGCAAGTTTTGGGTCTTGCAGATCGTCTTTAAAGCGATCCCAACGGATTTCATGGCTAATCGAGTTTGCACTTAGTTAACTTTGTTAAATTTCTAAAGGGTTTAATCCTAATTGTTTTCTGGTTGAGATGGTACTTAGGCCTTTGTAGTTTGTATATAAAGTGATCCAAGTTTTACTACTTAGCTAGTTTAAGTTAGTGTCTAGGGCGAAAGTGCCTTGAAAAATTGAAAGCACAAGGTAGTAAAGGGGTGGGATTTGTGAAGGAAATGGGTTCAGAAGCGATTTTAGACTGTGAGGTTCAGTTCTGACGAAATAATAAGGTGTTAGGAGCAACCCATTGCCTAAGGACATCTAATCCCAGGTTGGCAAAAATCCGGGATGTTACAAACCCTAAAGAAAAAAAAAAAAAAAAACTATTTGGGTGTTAAAAATGTACACTATGTAACGGTCGTACCAAGCATCAACAAGTTTTTGGCACGCTCGGTGGGACCCTAAAGAAAAACTACTTGGCTATCAGAATATAATTGTGCACCAGCCGTACCAAGCATCAACAATTATGGTAGACTGAGAGGCTATAAAATACCACATTAACAACTTAAACAGGAGAGAACCTTATGGAATGAACCATATTTCCACGGGTATTGCATTTTCCATGAAACCATTACTGATAATAAATTAACTGGTCTGAATTGTTAAATTCACACATTTATAGAATCCTAAAATAAAATGCATTTGTAGCCTACATGGTCAAGTGTGAGATGTTCTAAATAATGGCCATAAAAGCCTACTAGCTTTTGTTAACGGTAATCGTCATTAGTTATATGTGGGGTGATAAAATTTCCCTCATTTCCATGAAGTAAAAGGACCATTTTGGTTGATTTTTCTATAAGATGGGTACATCAAAATCCATGAAAATTACCAATACAACCATCAGAAGATACAGTTATTTGGGTTCTTAAGGGAGGTTGGTGGTTATTAGTCTTCGCGTGCTGCTCGTTTCTTTTGGGCTTTGATTCACAAGAAAGTAATATTTATTTGAAGTCAACATTCTTGAGGTCGAAAGACATTCTTGTGACAAAAAAAATGTAGAGAGGGAATAGGATATGGTAGTTTCCTCGGAATAGCATATTCGACGTAACTTACGGTTTTTATAAAAGAGTAATGGAGAATATAAAAGTGTTGATTTTATCCTTGATTTAAAATGAGTAGAAATATTTCAAGTCTGAAAAAATTATTAAACACGAATTGGTTCACTAAGATGTTTCAGAAAACTTCATTATCTTCATGAAAGACAGTTTAAATTTAAGGAAAAAAAAATAATATGATGACATACACTATGGAATTCAATGAATTTTTTAAATCAAATGTTACAATCAAGCGACTGACCATATTCATAGAATGGATGCGAATTTGTTTGAATGGGGACAGATTCTTCAAGTACCCACAAATTGGTTAGTCATTCACAACCTTAACCCTTAGTTCTTGAATGTAATTATTTCTTGGAAGAATCTCTATCCAATTCTGTAGCTTATAAAGTGAAGTGCACAGAGTCATATATGTTGGGTTTTGGACTGCGGAATCACACAGAGATGGATCTAGGATAGAAATCCAAGAGCACCAAGCAAACACAAGAGAAACACAGATTTAACGTGGAAAACCCTTTCAGGAAAAAACCATGGCACAAAGCGACAAATCTTCACTATGAAAGCAGAAATCACAAAGAGAAAAGACTTACCCGATTCAAACAAGCTTGAATCTCACCCTTGCTACACCCTTTGCAAACCCTAGAACCCTTTTAGAAAGCCATAGAATCCCTTAGAATAATACCTCTCAATCCCGTTTACACCCATATATATAGTTTTAAGAAGAATCCCAAACAAAATCGGAAAGAATCATAAACGAAATCGAAAACAAATCCCGCACTTTCACAATTGCGCGGAAAATCAACGTAGAATCTGATTAGATTTAACAAATCAAATGGAACAATCTCCACCATGTCTTCAATCTTCAAACGTGTAGTTCCTTGTCCTCTTCTCTTATCTCTGCCTTGCATCATAGCTTCATCAATGCTTCTCGTGCACACTCCATCTTCCTTTTATGTCATCGCCAAGCCCAGAGAAGTTACACAGAACTTGAACTTCTCTGTAGGAACAACCTTGGTGAGCATGTCTGCTAGATTCACGCTAGTGTCAATCTTCTCCAGAGTTACCCTCCTTTCTCAAGCACCAGTCGGATAAAATGGTGATGAACATCAATGTGTTTAGTACGAGAGTGATAAATAGAATTTTTAGCAAAATTGATAGTGCTCCCACCATCACAACTAACCGGCATAGCCTCCTGCTGAAGTCTCAACTGATTTATCATGCCTCTTAACCAAACACCTTCCTTAAACACTTCCGTCACTGCCATATATTATGCTTCAGTCATGGAAAGTGTCACCATGGACTGAAGCTTCGACATCCAACTAATTGCTCCACCTGCTAGTACAAACGAGTATCCTAAAGTTGACTTTCTAGAATCCATACTACCTGCATAGTCTGAATCCACATACCCTACTAATTTTTTCCATGTCTTCTCAAAAGTTAAGATGTAGTCTTTGTACCTCGAATGTATCGAAGTACTCATTTCACTAGTTCCCAATGTTGTTTGTCGGGGCTTGACATGTATCTACTCACAACACCGACTGCCTGTGAAATATCTGGTCTCTTACAGACCATGGCATACATTAAATTCTCAACCGCATTCGAATAAGGCACATAAGACATAACCTGTTTTTCCTCATTTGATTTGAGACATTGTTTTGAGGAAAGCTTGAAGTAAACCGCGTGGGGAACGTTCACTAGATTTGCCTGGTCCATCCCATACTTGATCAGCACCTTTCCAAGGTATTCTTCCTGTGATAACCTATAACATCTTCGAAAAATCCGTACAAAGACCTGAGTACCACCTCAGGACCAAATCCTTTAGAAATTAGATGAAATTATCTAAGCGCTAAACTAGATTATCTATGAAATTAGCCCTAATCACTTTAAATACGAACTGCAAGACCCAAAATGAGCAGGATCATTAATGCTACATTACCCTAGAATATAGGATCAATCTCAAAACCCAGTTGCTCTCGGGAGCACATTGAAACTTCGTATCGGACCTGGACCGCGCGTCCAAAGTCCGATAACCGCGAAGCTATACGGTTATAACCACCTTACTGGGCTTGACAACCATCTCGGAAATCAAGTCCTAACGATACCTAGAAACGCACAACTTGAGCTCGGAGCGAAGTGTGTGAGAAACGCGAATATCCTTAGGAAATGAACTCAGATTTAAGTGATTTGGGTCGTTCGCTTGCGGGCCAAATTTAAGATTTCTAACCATCAAAATCTGACCCACTTAAACCCTTGGATCAAGGAAAATTTCATACGCATGTCAATGTACTTGTGGCGCTGATCAAGTATCGGTGACCATTGAACTGAAACTGGTCCGCCGCGATCGATCTGTAAATCCGATCGAACCGAAAACTTAACTCAACCTAGATCCAATGTCAGGGACCTTAAGTCCGACTGCATGCAGAAAAGGGGCTTCTAGATGTGCTCCGTTGGATCGAAACAACCACCCTTTAGCTATAACCTAAGTATACCATGGCCCTGGGGCCATTCCTATTAGTTCTGGGCCTATATAAGGGCCTTAAACCCTCTCTCTCTCTCATTCTATACGAATTTGAAAAACCCTAAGAGAGAGAAGAGAGAAAAGAGAAGGAAGGAGAGAAAGTGAGAGAGAGAGTTGGAGCTTGTTCCTGAGATTTGATCCTGCTATTTCATGTGCTTAACCACCGTTATCGTATCGCTATTCCGACAATTTTGACTCCGTTATTGGGTAAGAAAACCTAACCCTAATCTGTTTTAGGGTTTCAAATAGTGTAAGGGATGAAATAGCTAACCTATTTTATGATATTGGTTGTTGTTGGGCCGTAGACAAAGACTCGATATACAAACTGAGTTCGATACTT
This sequence comes from Magnolia officinalis, assembly GCA_021015155.1. Classification (NCBI taxonomy): domain Eukaryota; kingdom Viridiplantae; phylum Streptophyta; class Magnoliopsida; order Magnoliales; family Magnoliaceae; genus Magnolia; species Magnolia officinalis. The sequence continues at coordinate 49,700 of JAJHSJ010000119.1, forward strand.
GTTTATCGGCGAAAGGTGCGGATTATAAACGTATAGGTTATGGTTTTCAAAGCCTTTAATGTCGATTAATGATTTATAACTGACTTGGGTGTCATTTCACATGTTAAATGCGATGTTTCCCTCGCTTTACAAATATATATGAACTATGTTGAGTATAGTGCATTCCATGTGTTTGTTGAAATGTTTGAATGAGTTTAGAATTTGAATTCGTACTTGCCATGATTATCCGTCGTGGATACATGATGGTTGCACGTGTGACAACTCCTTGGTGAAAGGAATTGCCCTAATACATGTTACGGCCAACATACGTCATGTATGTTGAATGTGTAGTCCAAGTGCTTATGAAATGTCTGAATGAGTATGGAACTGGGATTCGTGCTTGCCATGATTATCCGTCGTGGATATATGATGGTTGCATGTGTGACAACTACTTAGTGAAAGGAATTGCCCTAATACATGTTATGGCCAACATACGTCATGTATGTTGAAATGTGTAGTCTAAGTATTTGTGAAAATGTCTGAATGAGTATGGAAATGGGATTTGTGCTTGCCATGATTATTCATCGTGGATATATGATGGTTGTACGTGTAACCACTCCTTGGTGAAAGGAATTGTCCTAGTACATGTTATGGCCAACGTACGTCATGTATGTTGAAATGTGTAGTTTAAGTGTTTGTGAAAATGTCTGAATGAGTATGGAACTGAAATTCGTGCTTGCCATGATTATCCATCGTGGATACATGATGGTTGCACGTGTGACCACTCCTTGGTGAAAGGAATTGCCCTAATACGTGTTATGGCCAACATATGCCATGTATGTTGAAGTGTGTAGTATAAGTGTTTGTAAAAATGTTTGAACAAGTATTTGAAAACTTGTACTTTATGAAGGTGTTGAGGTGAAATTCTCAATTTCCTTAGCTGTGTATAAATCCTTTCATGCAACTTAGATTTAAACTGTGCGATTTAGTATGAAATGCATATGTGCGAAACATGCTTACTTGTATTTTGTGAAATGCTCAAATGGTTACGTTCTTCGAATCAATTGTTTAATGTTGAAATACCTATCACACATGTTATCCTATTTGTTTAAATGTGTTTGGGACTACTACATAGTTCAGGCTATCGGTAATAGCTCCCGAACGAGTGGTTGAGTTAGCCTCGCCGCAACGGATATCTTCGAGGAATCCAAGTCATACAGAGATTGCCGACAGTGGTTAGGCCACGTGGAGTGCTTACGCGCTCCATGTCGATCAATTCAACGTACGCTCGTACCAGTCGAGCTTATCAAGTAACCCGATTGGCCCAATGTATGTTCACCATGTATAGACGTTCCTGCTTGAATCTAAAGTACCAACTTAACAATGAAAACTCCGTTAACCTTGGTACCTCGATCCGCTAAGACTCATGAGCCGGACATGGTGGTATGGGACACCGTGGTCGAGCTGTCGGCTTACACCGGGGCGACGAGTCTACCCGTAGTGACCAATGAGCAACCTAAGCTCTTGAGTTGAATACGGTGGTATGGGACGTTGTATTCGAGTTGTCGGCCTACGACTAGGTGACGAGCCATTCGTAGTGACCTCGAGCATACTCTGAGACTGCACTGAGGTGACGAGCCTTTCTGTAGCAACTAGAGTATAAGCTAGGCCTGCATTGCGGTGATGAGCCCTTTGTAGCGACCTAGAACCGCAACATCGTATGAGACTAGATAGGACTGATGACCCTATAATGGATCATTGTTTAGGAAATGATATAAGGGAGGTACCTTAGCTTCTCAATCCTGCTGTATGAAATGGTCTAATAAGAACTCGGTAATCATGCTCATGCACTGCATTACATGTGCCTTTGGCGTTGGTGTTGAGCATAGAGGAAGGGTGCATGCCGCGACCGTAAGAGAAAAATCGCAGAGGGAGTGCAGGCGAGGGCATGCATCTTTAATACATATCATTTTTGCATTAACCAGAGTACTTAGGGATGTTTGATCGTATTGTTTTATCATTACTGCTTGATTGAATTGATAATATGTTAACCTTTGCTTTATAGCTCCACTGAGTTGATCACTCACTCCCACGTTCTAAGACAGTATTTTAAACACCAACCAGACTCTATCTTAGCTGCAGGTGATGGCAATGCTTATGAGGCAGAGCCGAACTATTATGATGATGATGAGGAGTTCTTCTATATGCAACTCTCTGGCGGGTCTATGTAGACCTGGAGTTGCGCTGACGGGGCTAAAGGGTTTTGGACTAGGTGACATTACACATTACTATTTTGTATATTTTAAGAATTTACATGTAATTATTGACCTGGTAACATGATCATACTCAGGAGACCTACGATTACTTATACGTTTTATATATCTATCACAGTCTTCCGCTTGCTTAAATTAATTGTCTCTAGAGTATGATATGCTGTTTTGGCTTAATCTCATTCATATTTAATGTGCTAATACAGACAACATTTAATCATCATTATCTATGTTATATAAGTGATGTGTTGGAACTCGGGAGTTGAGCTCCTACTCGACCCCCAATTTTCAGAGCATTACATAACCAAAGCATGCTCCTCTTCCTGTCTTTATGAATATTTATGCAGAGAACCCTCTTTGTAGCCCCCAGATCTTTCATCTCGAATGTCCCTAATAACCGAGTCTTTAATATGTTGATTTAAGACATATCATGACTGATGATCAACATATCATCAACATGTAATACTAGGATATTGAATTTTTCATCACTCAGTCTCTTGTAATAGACACAGTGATCGTATTCACTCCGAGTAAATTTCTGACTCAACATGAAAGAATCATAATTCTTATACCACTATCTAGGCGACTGTTTCAGGCCGTACAACGACCTCATTAACCTGCAAACTTTTTTCCCCTCCCTTTAATTTTGTAGCCCTCTGGTTGCTTCATGTAGATGTGCTCTTCCAACTCCCCGTGCAAAAATGCAGTCTTGACATCTATCTGTTCCAGCTCGAGATCGTAATGGGTAACCAGCGCCAACACGAATCTGATGGATACTTGTTTAACCACCAGCGCGAATATGTCTATGAAGTCGAGTCCTTCTCTTTAAGTATATCGCTTCACTACCAACCTTGCTTTGTATCTATCATGTTTCCTTTTAAATAACCGCTTACATCCGATCGTTTTTTCGCCTACTAGAAGCTCCACCAGTTCACATGTGTGATTTTTGTGCAACGAGTCCATCTCATCATCCAAAGTCGCCTTCCACTTTTCTGCATCAGGCCCATCAAGAGCCTCTTGAATAGTTAATGGGTCTCCCTCATCTATAATGAGGGCATATACAATATTATAGTCGTCCCTGTATCTTGCCGGTAACTTGCGATCACGCGGTGGGTTCCTTCTCATAGGTGGTTGCTCCACCTGCTCATGTACACCTGTCTGCACATCTGTCTCTTCCTGAGTATCATCTGTGTCAATCTGGACGTCTACGATCAACCTTTCTAGTTTCTCTAATCATTCTCATAGAATAGGGAGCTTTTATCAAATTTGACGTCATGGCTAGTGATAACATTGCGTGTGACCTTCTTGTAACCTTTCACATCAATACCATAGCCAACAAAAATATACTTTTTAGTTTATGGTCTAGCTTATCTCTCTCAACTGACAGTACATGAGAGTAAGCCTCAAAACCAAATATGCGCAAATTTGAGTTGTCCAACTTATGACCACTTCATACTTCTTCTTGTGATTTTACATTCAATTGTCATAGAAGGAAACTAGTTTACCAAATAGCAAGTCATGTTAACGGCCTTAGTCCATAAGTCCTTGTCCAACGCAGCATTACTTAACATGCATCAGGCCTACTCCAAGAGAATCCGATTCATTCGCTCAGCCACACCGTTTTATTCGGTCGTGTGGCACACTGTGTTGTGCCTAATGATCCCTTCATCCTTCCAATATTCATTAAACTCAGTGGAAGTGAATTCTCCACCATTATTAGTCTTTAAAACCTTCTTTTTTTCCTGACTGTTTTTCCACCATTGCTTTCCATTGTTTAAATATGGTGAAAACTTCGAATTTACGTTTCATGAAGTAAAGCCAAACTTTTCTGGAGTAGTCGTCAATGAATAAAACAAATCATGAAGACCCCCCAATGGAAACCTCTGGCAATAGCCCCTATACGTCAAAGTGCACATAATCAAGTACTCCCTTACATACATGTTTTTCACTTTTAAAAAAATAATCTGGATTGTTTAGAATATATCTAAATCAGAATTCTTAAAAGCTAGAATCCAACAACGATCAGATAGTACCTCCATGCCCCGCTCGCTCATGTAGCCTAGACGAGCATGCCACATACGTACATAAGTGGAATCTGCAACAGTTGCTACTACTCCACCTGCTGAAGTGCTTCCGATCAACCTGTAAAGGTTTTCATGCCTTTGCGCTGTCATAACCACAAGTGCCCCTTTTGAAACTTTAAAGACACCATCAATACCAATGAACTTGCACCCTATAGCCTCAAGTGCACCGAGAGAAATCAGACTTTTCTTCATATCAGGAATGTGTCTGACATCAGTCAAGGTATGCTCCATCCCATCAAACATCTTAATGCTCACAGTACCAATAGCCACAACATTACAGGCATTGTCATTGCTCATAAAGACCTGTCCACCATCGCATTCCTTGTAACTGGCGAACCAACTCCGATGAGGAGTCATGTGGTATCATGCTCCTGTGTCAAAGATCCACACATCTCTAAGATTGTCATGCAAGTTTCCGACCATAGACATAAACAGAACATCACCACCACTTGTCTCTTCATCAAATGTGACAATATTGACCTCCTTAGAAGAAGCCTCTGAGTTTTTTTTTTTCGCTTTATGATTGGTAAAATCCTTTTTTAACTGTCCAGTCATCCCACAATTCTAGCGCTTTAATTTTTTTTGCCCTTGCCCTTGGATTTGGATCTAGTCTTGAAGATCATATACCTTTCTCAGTATTTCTTCCCTTGTATATAGTGTATCAGAAAATGTCATCATGCCGCCATTTAGCTTTCTCATAGCCTTCCCTTAAAGGGCTGAGATAACGGTGTCAACACTCAGGTTTTATTTGCGGTGCACATTGTGTCCTTTAATGACTCATACGATGCTGAAAGAGAATTCAAACAACATACATGCTTGTTCCTCATCTTTGATCAATTCCTCCATATCCAGCAGTTTGCAAACTAATTTGTTAAAGTTGTTGATGTGGGCCTCCAAATCTCCACCCTCTGCCATCTTGAAGTTATACCACTGTAGCTTCAATTATAGGCGATTTTCAGGGGATTTTTTTCGCATAGATATCCTCTAACTTCACCCATAAACTAGCCATAGTTTTCTCTCCCTCAAAACATTATAAAGAACCTCATCCGTGAGACATAATTAGATGGAGGCGAAAGCATTACTATCAAGAGTATCCCATTCTTCATCTTTCATAGTTGATTTTTGCTCCTCAGGAGCCTTAGCTTCGCCTTGATTGGTTAATAGACTAATCATCTTAATCTTCCATAATTCAAAATTATTTTTGGATGAGTACTTCTCAATATCAAACTTGGCGTTTCCCATTGACATTAATCGTGCAGATCCATATTTGTGCCCCAACAATTGCTCTGATACCACTTGTTGGGTTTTGGACTGCAGAATCACACAGAAATAGATCTAGGATAGCAATCCAAGAGCACCAAGCAAACACAAGAAAGCACAAGATTAAACGTGGAAAACCCTTTCAGGAAAAAACCACGGCACAAAGCGACAGATCTTCACTATGAATGCAGAAATTAGAAAGAGAAAAGACTTACCCGATTCAAACAATCTTGAATCTCACCATTGCTACACCCTTTACAAACCCTAGAACCATTTTAGAAAGCCTTAGAATCCCTTAGAATAATACCTCTCAATCCCTTTTACACCCATATATATAGTTTTAGGAAGAATCACAAACAAAATCGAAAAGAATCATAAACGAAATCAGAAACAAATCTCGCACTTTCACAATTGCGCGAAAAATCTGCGCAGAATCTCATTAGATTTAAGACATCAAATAGAACGATATAAGCATACAAATAGGCTACTTCAATGATTTTATTTTTATTTTTTTGTGAAGTAACTCAACTACCATCTTTTACAAAGTAGGCTAATTTGCTAAAGATTGATGAACCAAGTCATTAGGTAACTTAGGGGACCTATTTGGTAAACTGAAAATTTTGACTTAATGCGGAATCTGGAAAGCACTTGGTGTTTAGTTTTGTTTGTTAACGCGGAACGTGAAAAGTGCCATATTAAAAGCTCGTTTTTGGGCCTGATCCAAAAAATGAAGCAGATCCAACTGTCAGATGGGCCATAGTATAAGAAAAGGTGGTAAATGACTATTAAAAATTTCTTGCCGACCACACAAGCTTTGGATTAATATGATATTTGTGTGGTCTCTTCATCTAGGTGTTTTTTACCTTATCAACAAGTTGGTAGATAAACATTTTGATTGAATCCATGAAGATTTTAATGGTAGGGATTCAATCATGATTGTTTCATAAGGACAAATGTGTCAAATTAACATATTCCAAACATTTGAGAGGTTAGTTACAAACACGTTGTTATATATTCAATACTAGGTTTTCAGCTTCAGATTCAGACTTGGAACTCCAGATTTAACAAAGAGGCCCTAATTCTCTTAAAGCATTGATAAAAATGAGGCTACGCCCCATGGTCATAACATGCTAGCTTTGAAGAATGAAGATGTGAAATGAATCTGTAACATATCCATCCTATGGATAAGGAATCTCGGCCAGAGAGTCGTGAGAATTCGCATTCCTCCTCATGTGTTGTGTGGGCTTCCTCCCCATGGTGTTGTGTAGGCTTCTAGTTTACTTAGCCACATATCAATATGACTCCTCTTGATTTGATTTTCTATCCTAACGCTTATCCTGTCAAACAGGCACATTTTGGATCCGAGCATCAAGCAGGGCAATCCAGTTCTCCTTTTTAGAATAACCACTGTACCCCCGACCTCATGTGCTAGTTAAGAAGGCCTAATAACCATTCAATTGATGAGACATAATGCAACCAACCGTTTTATTCAATATGAAATACGGGTTGAAAGACAGCTTCTAAAGGCACTAGCGTGTTTTACATGATGAGCGTTGAAGCCATGTTAAAAAATGCATGATCATTGCTCGTGCTTTTTACAATCAAAGGACCTCTTTCATAGAGGCCTGAAAATGAGATGGAACACCTAATCTACTGAACAGGGCCCATGCATCAACCAAATGACAACAGATCATTCTATGATTGCGTTTTAAAAACATACAGAAATACTCTTTTCCCCCCAGATACACCTAATCTCATTTCAAATCTTCGTTTGTTCTCGCATGATGAAGTTTGATTGTTTATGCACTTGGAAGATGCCCCATTTTATTACTACGGGCAAAAATAACACTGACGCAAAACTTTTCCAAGTAATCTGCCCCCCTTCCATATGAAAATTGGCTCCAATGATCTCGAAGTTGCCACATCGGCCACCCCAAAAAAGACAAAAAGAACTGATCAGGCAGATGATAGCTTCTATTTCACCCATTGAATTAGAACTTACCGTCTATTCTCTTTCCAACCACCCATTTCCACTTCGACCACGTGGTCACGTCCAACACTGGACGGGCTGCGTATCTACAAAATTGTGGAGAACGAGATACCACTGTTTCAGATGAAGTAACCATCAATGCAAGTCTTTCAACTAAAGAATTAGTAATGTTAAGGCACAGAGCACGAAGGCTGCATTCCAAACGCTTTTAAGTGTACAATTCACCGAGAGTAACCCAATCCTAGGGTTGGGCCGGGATTGAGGAGGCCCCGGGGATCTCTGACTGGAAGATCTCAATCCAGATTGGGATCTTCCAATCACGGAGCCTTTTGGGGAATCCCTTATTAAGGTCTGTGCCTATCAAATCAATCAGCTGGATCACAAATGCATCAAACTGACAATGGAGAAGTCAAAGGGATCAGACCTGGGGTTGCCTTCAGCCCAGATTTCTCAACTGTTCGGTCCATGGCAATTCAAAATTTTGATCTTGCTTGGCCCGAGCCTGGCACATTAACAGCCCCACCCTGCAAGGAATTGGGTACCTCAGCAAGCAGCACGCTTGCTGAGGCCCACCCGCTAAATCCTCATATAGTTGAGGAACCTTACAAGCATCGATTTTTTAGTTTTTATTTTTTATTTATTAAAAAAATAATAATAATAAAATAAAAAATAAAAAAAAATAAATTCCGAATAAGTGCTCACCAAGTGCCTCAGTATCACTTCCGCTCAGTCAGTCTCATCACGAGATAATCACTGAGAAGAAGTCAGAGCAGCCCTAATAAGGAAGAGTTGATAAAAAGAGGCCTCCAAGGCCCAACTCAAGCTGGAGGTTAAAGAGCTGCTTCTTTTACACAATAAAATACCCCTTAGAAACTCAAAAGCAGTGACACCAACCATTATACAGCCCCCAAACCTTAAACACAAGGTTAAAGAAAGAAATAGAAACTGAAAAAGACAGGAAAAAAAATGTTGAAGACACCCAACTATTTATACCCTGTATACATCCCCTAGTCCAAAATCATCTTTATGTGCTAAATTACAGTGGAAATGAAGATGATGGTGAGAACTCTCACCCAAGGGGCCTTCTTGACCACAAAGGGAAAAAAAAAAAAAAAAAAAAAAAAAAAAGAAAAAGGGAAAAGGGAAAAGGGAAAAAGATGAGGAAAAAAAGGAGAGAAAAAACGAAAAGCTCAAGAGCGGGGGCTGCTGTCGTTGGTAAATGACATGCACATAGGCATTTGGTAAATTATCTCCCCACCCAACACTAGAAAGAATACATAAGCAACAAAATTAATAAACCAAACCCGACAACAATCTCAAAGCTTCTCATCCTTAGGGTGCATCTTGCTGTGTCCCCCATTTAGCATATAGCTGGAGTGGCAGAAGGCTGAGGCACTGGGTTTGGCCAGTGCAGTTGCGGAGGTCACTGACATTTTCTAGTTGTAGATTTTCACTGGCTTCTCAAATGTGAGGCGGCTCTGCAAGAGGAAGAAGCATGGTGACGAAAATTGTGGGGACGAGTAGAGTTTCTGATATTTAAATAGATAGTAGAAATTCTTAGACCACGTTTGTCCAAACAATGCAAATGTGAGTTCCATTGGACGGGAAGAACAAATATTTTGTGTAATCTCAAATGGGCCAACCACAAATACTAGAAACTCATAACGCATCATATAAAAGGTTAAATAAATAAATACATAAAAATTGATCAGAAAGATCCAGTTTTGAAAATGGAAAGTGGGTGATGGTTAAGTTGTGCAAGATCCAAGCTCATCAGGCAGGCCCAAAAGCATGGATGCAAATGGGCAAAAAAGCAGGCCAGTCCATTCATTCAGTGGGGCATGTATTCATATCGAGTGTGGCCACTTGGTCAAGTTTTTCTAACCGCCCATTTACCTTATTCAGGGGTTGCCCACCTGAAGACAAGGTTAGTCTATTTTGGGATTCAAGGGATCAACATGGTGGCGCCTGCCAGGTGAATGGCTTAGATCTCGTACACGTGAGCAATGCCAGCATGTGTAAGAAATATATCCCCTGGAAAGTGCACGGAAAGGGGTGTAATTAGCAGCCACATGAACGCACCCACGCACGAACCAAGCTGGTTTGTGTAAGCCAAAAAATCCCTTGGAAGTGCACACACATGAGGGCAATTGACAGCTACCACACCCACACCATCCCCACAAACCCACATGCACACAGCCACACAAGAAAAAAAAAAAAAGAAGAGGGAAAACAAATAATTTCAGCTACAAAAGGAGCATTTATATGAAATTTAAGAACCAAAAGGTAATTAAGACATAATAATTACCTGATTGGCTGTGTAAGCTCTTTTTGGAGCAGTGTCTGAGTGTTCCAACCCAAGATATTGCTCCCAAGCTCCATAAACATCTCTTCTCTGGAGAAAGATGGATATTAAAAGATCAAGGAACTTGATGGATCGCAGGTTGAAAAGGATGAGAGAATAAAAGTTCAGACTTACCTGAAAACGACTGGACACAATGTCGGAATCGTGAAGGTATTCAGGACGACCCAGTGACAGAAAAGCAAACTTCCACTGAGGGTTGAGAAAGGATACAAAGTCAGGTCATGGTAAATATGGATTACAACACATGGATTTGTTGGTGCTTAGCACCAGTATTCTAAGTATCGGTATCGCTACAGGTTTTGCTAGCCGGGAATATGGAAACAATATCGATATCGTCGATAGTATCACCGATAACCGGAAATGCAGGGAAACATTGGGAAACATGGCGAAAATGATGGAATTCTTCAGTGAAAAATCAGGAGATACTAAAATATACATATTTGCATATTTAGGAATCAAAAAATTGCAAAAAGAACGCATATATTATAAGTTTCCATTTAATGGGTGCCTCAAAGCATGCGTTGTGACGCTGTCATAAGAAATCAGTCCACCCATCTCATCTATCTAACCATCCAACCTTCCATCCAAACATCCATTGATATTTCAAAATACTTCACACGATATTTCGCTGAGAAATCGTCAATAACTGGAAAGAAAATGAAATATTGTGGTCTCGATATAGCCCATGTTGTGATAACGATAATATTGCGATATTATCAATATCATTGTTAACAATTCGAACACTACAACCATGTGTCCATAAAAGTATTTAAAATGAAAAAATAATAATAATAATAATAATAAACATACTTTTGGCAATATGGATACATTGGCGATATTATCGAAATATCACCAATACACAAGCGCGATACAAGCGACACTTGGAATTTATATAGTCGAAAATATTAGTGATACATTGGCGATATCGATGCATTGGCGATACAAGCGACACCTGGAATTTGCACACTCGAAAATATTGGCACTGCATTGGCGACATTGATACATTGGCAATACTTAGTGATACATCGCCGATACCTGAAACTTCTGATACTACCAGTGTTATCAGTATCACTACCAGTGTTATCGTCGAGCTGGAGATACAAATAATATTGAGGATATTTCGATAACAGCAGGGATACTCCGAACAATGCTTATTACAACTACAAAAGGGATGTAGTTCATTTGTTTGTTCTTGCATGAACATTACTCACTTCTTTCTTGAATGAATATGACACAATGATTAGACCACTTATTACTTGAGCGTAAAGGGGTAAAATGCAGAAAGTACTCCAATGTAGCCCATGGTACAAGATCCGGATCATTCATCAGTTAGGGCCTACAATGTACACACCCTGGTGTGAAAATCAGGCTATTGACCAGAGGAACCACGTGTATGTTGAAAATTGACCATTGGTCATATTTTCTATAACTTCCATGTTTTGAGACACATACAGCCACCTAATTAGTGGATCGACTTGAATTTCTGGCCAGGGTATGTTCAACGTTGGACATACCTAATGAATGACTAGGACCTTGATGACATTTCCACTTCAGCTTGTGTGCTGCAGAGATGGGCTTGTGAGAACAAGTCCCCCTGGCAGGGCTCTGATTAATAGTATTCCATTAAGCTATGGACCAAGTCACTCATGTTGGCGTCAGGCATTGTGAACCTGAGAAACTCAGTGCACTGACATCTCTGCTGTAATTTGAAACGGTTTCTACGAAAATTAGTACACAAAAGGATAGCACAGAGAGAAATTTATCTGGATAACAGCAATAGTAAGAAGCAACATGAAACATGATCAATATTGAGGTGGCAATTAAATTGTTTTCAGATTGCCTATAGTTAATGCATAATCACTCTCATTTTAAATTGGCAGTACCGAGGATCAAAAATTGGTACACATTTATTAAAGACTTCAAATACCATTACCCTATGTTGAAAGTTATCTGACAAAGTGGAACAATCCAATTAAACCCACTCTTTAACTGAAGGAAGACGGACCTAGAGGGCTTTTCAAGGGAATAAAAAACTATCAAGAGATGATGAATCAGGTATGCCCTACCCCGCCAATGATCAGGTATGCCCTAACCCCTCCATGCCGTGGCATGAAAATCATGTCAAGATCATAAGGTGCACCATCACATGCACATCAAAAGTGGACCGACAAGCAATCCTTTTTAACCAATCAATTTTTAACCATCTGCTATTTTTTTACTGTTCTTTTTTCTCCTATTATCATGTGCTGCCATCACATGCACCTCAAATGTGGACCAACAGGCAATCCATTTTGGTGTCTGCTTTTTTCTTCTCTTATCATGCGTTGCGCGTGGCACTCACTGCAAATAATACCATAAGAAGATCCAGAGTTATCAGCATTACCTGAGTTATGAAGCATTCAATATTCATGGACGTGGTACCTGTACAAGAATGTTTCATCTTTTGGGCCCCATCATGGATGACATGAACCATCAAAAATCACACTGACTGGATGGTTCTAGCCACTGATTGGACTCGTGAGGCTTGCAAATAGGTAGTTAGGAAAAATCCAACCAACATTCAACATTCGATGGACAAAAAGTCCTTCAATAGAGATGGCCAGGATAATCTGATTGGTGTTAGTTTTGATATGGCCTACCATGGCGATTTAAGTACGCAGGAGGCTTGCAAATGTCTAATTAGGAGAAAATCTAACCAACAGTCAGCATTCATGTGCAAATGTCCTTGAAGAGATGACTAGGATAATCTGATTGGTGTTATAATTGTTATGGCCTACCCACAGTAGGGTAAAATAGCTGAACAGTCCATTTCTCATATGCTTGCCATGTTAACAGAAATTGTCTGATAACTAAGATTTTAGCATTTAGCATTGGATACTTACTCAAACCGTAAAGAAGGGAAATAAAAGACATTGACTTTATTCTAAAGAACCACACTAGCATACCTCGCGATAGCGTCCCTCCGCTAACCGAGAGCCAAACTTTCATGAGCTCCACTGTCCATCAGGTATGATGCCTCATCATGATCCAACACCCAGGTGGGCCACACCATAGGAAACAGCTGGGATGGGACACCACAATTAGTTTTGTGGAGGGCCGACCATGGTGTTTATATGCCATCCAATCCATTCATCTAATGTGCCTCAGCAGGATGAAAAATTACCCAAATATCAAAGTATTCCAAAACTCAGGTGTGCCACACCACGAGAATTTGAAGGTTTTAGGTATAATTTTATGGGTGGCCCACCTGAGCGTTGAATCAGCCTGATTTTTAGGATCAAGGCCAAACAAAGGGTGGTGTACCTGATGGACGGGGTGGATTTCATGCACGTTAAGTCGTTTCCCCCACGTGAGAGAGTAACCCTGGTGGGTACCTGAGCAAGGTACGCAAGCATTTTCCTACTCTAAATGTAAATGTTGGCACATCTCCAACACTTTGATCCTTGTCATATAGAAATATGGCAGAAGCATGCAGGCTCATGAAACATTCTCAAGTTGAGAATAACAAATACCTTAGAGAATTCCTCGTCTGGAACCTGCAACTTCTTCTGGATACGGACTTTAACCTCGGCTAGAGTCTCACCTTCGTGGATGATCAAGAAAACGGGTTCCCAAAATTCTGAACCTGCTGTTGAAACCAAACAGATTGAAAAAGTTAAAGCAGGGTTAGTCGGAAACAAGATTGCCTTAACCAGTCCAGAAATATCTGCTGCACCTGAAAATAATAAACATGCATAATAAATGTCTGACCCATACCATCTGATTCTGAGATAGATGCATCTTTGTGAAGTGATAGACATGAATCAAGCGATCTTGAGGACCAAGGTTTTTCTCTTCTTCTGGACCTGTGGCAATGGACAAGGCACGTGAACCTCTTCAAATACTCAGAAAGATCTTATCCCTACTAAAGATATTACCATTTTTTTTATATCATCATGATCTGGTCATAGGGTTCGGTATCACACATCCCACAGAAACAAGTCAAGATTCAACTAGAATCATATCTGATAAAAGGACTAAATGAAACATGTGATTCATTTGCAAAAGAATGGCCACGTTTAATGATTTATTAGTTTCATTGTACAGATGAAGGCAGATGAGATGGAATTTCAAGTAACATGCTATGATGCATTAATGGATGTAAAAGTATACCACAACACTGCAATTGACTTCTGAATAATATTTATATGTTTGAAAGCTCTATATGCAGTTTGTCTTCTAAGTGACTTAGTTATTGCCAAAACAGGAAATGGCAACAATTGACTATACGAGAGACAAAGATTTCCCAATACATACAGATGATTTATCAGCATTCCTTGACAAGTATATGCCACAGGATTAGCCTCGTCTAATAACTGACCAACCTTGTTTCATTAAGCACTGGAAAACACGAATTTCATCTATGGTTCACACTAAATCACCATGGACCCAGGCTTCTTATCATGCCCATGATATTGCAAAGAATCACCCTCGAAGAATCTATGCCTTGACTAAGAAATCAATTTAAAAAGATGACGGCCCCAACTTTCTCCTTGTTAGAGAACACCTCTAGTACCAAACGAGCTCAATGGTTTTTAATACTATTTGAGACTGAGTCGACTTGGCTGAATCAACTTGGTACCAGTGGGTAATGAAATGTGCAAAGAATCACCCTCGAAGAATCTATGCCTCGACTAAGAAATCAATTTAAAAAGATGATTGCCCCAACTTTGTGCTTGTTAGAGCACCCCAGTGCCAAACGAGCTCAATGGTTTTTAATACCAATTGAGAATGAGTCGACTTGGCTGAATCAACTTGGTATCAGTGGGTAATGAAATGCAGTGCTCTAAAACCCAAGTAGACTGGACGTTTGGACCAGTTTTGGCCAGAACTGACCACAAAAGAAGGCCAGGTTGCCAGAAACCGTTCTAGGTGGTCAATTGTTTCCTTCAAAAAATGCTAGATAGTGTTGTCAAATCGCATATGCGATTGTATGCGATCAGCATAAGCTGTTCGCATATGCAATCGCACAATCGCATATGCCATGGCATATTTTTTATATAATAAAAAAAAAAGTAAAATAAAAAAAAAAAATTTAAATTGAAAAAATTGAAAAAAACTCTTAAAAATAGGAAAAACTTGCCTAATTAGTACACATGATTGGATTGGGTTATTTTACTTATTTCATTATAGTTTGAGTGTTTCATTAAGTTATATTATTTAATTATATATTATATCAAGCTACATTAAAAGAGAAGTAATTATTATAACTTCAAACGAAGAAATTTTATTGATAAATGGATAACTTGAAACAACTTACAAGTTTTAACTTACACACTTAATTTACAAAAAGTAAGCACAACTTATAAAATATAAAAATAAACACAATTGAAATAATTGTAGAGAAATTAGAGTAAGAGAGAGTAAGAGATTTAGTGCTTTGGAGTAAAGAATAGTGAAAATGGAGGGGATATGAGTGCCTATTTATAGGGCAAAGTTCTCCAAATTGAAAAATAACAATAAAAAAAAAATATATTTACTTCCACTATGGCTATTGGGAAATATGCGATCGCATACTCGCATATGCAATCGCATATTGGTCGCATATAAAAGTATGCCATGGCATACTTGCCAGGATCGCATATGCCACCATGGCATATGCGATTCGATCCACAGTATGCGCATATGCGATCGCATATGTGCATATGTGATTGCATTTGAGAACAATTGCTAGATTGCAATAGAAATTTAGAACCCACAATCTCTGCTTCTCAAGTAAACACCCTAACTACTGTGCTGTAGGCAGATTATTCAATAATTGAATCATTTCACATTAAATACATTTCCAAACAAGATTGGGTTCATTGGACTGAACTGCCCACTAAAACTTGTCAGGTTTAGAAAACTGATGAAATGAAATGCGTCACCGGGCAAGTCATACTCCAGAATCAGACTATCCAAGTTGAACCAGTTCAACATCTAGGCAAATCGCATTCCAAAAGCAATATTTAATTCCATGTTTAGCTCCTATCACTATTGAGATCACCCTCCTTGTGTGCACATGAATGTGTGTTCATATTCATGGAATGATATAAAGTGGCTAAAATTTGATAAGGGGAATGGCTTGACACGTAAGCTGAGATAAACACAGCTTCAAGATTGTGATATAGGAAGGTACCATCCAACTCAGCTATGGGATCAACATCCTGATGTGGAATGTTAGTATCCTCTTGATTTGGCAGCATCTTGCTTTTTCCTACTTGGGAGATTCATCCGCTACACTTTTGTGAACTAAACTATAGAAATGCCTAACAATTTCTGGTCCAAAATTGCCATAAGATTACATCCAGCCTTGAATTTTACAATTCAATTTGATTAACATAAAATAGGCTATCACTTTCCAAAACTGAGAGATTAGTTCTTCATAGAAGCAGGCTATCATCTTGTTCTAGCCGATCTCAGCATAGGTGTTTCTTTATTTTTACTTTGAAGGATGACAATTTTTGAAGGAAAAGGCATAGCTGAAAAAATACAAAAGAAAAAAAAAAAAAAAAGCTACCCCATCCGCTAGCTACACGCTAATAACAACACTCCCTCCACTCAACCACCAGAGATCGAGCAAAAAAAACCCACGGGTTTGCCCAAAATGTCCCTAAAGCACCTACGATTTCTTTCCATCCAAATGCGCCCCCCCCCCCCCCCCCCCCCCCCCCCAAACAAGAAGTTGTAGTGATCTGGAGGCAATAGCAAAATACTAAGGACAAGAGCCCACACCTCCCTTGAAAGCACCAATGCATGAACAAATGAGATGTCAATTCCTCATCCTTTAGGCAAAGAGGGCAAGCATTGATAAGGATGAGTCCTCTTTTACAAGGTTATAAATAGTCAACACGTTATTCCAGCCCTTCATAAGGATGAGTCCTCTTTTACAAATGAGATATTGATTCCTCATCCTTCAGGCAAAGAAGGCAAGCATTAATAAGGATGATGACCTCCTTCGATATTATTAATAATGAACCCCTTTCAAAGTTATCGGCATCCATCCTTCCGGAAAACATTTCACGAATAGCGTTAGATATTTCAAGAGGCGAGCAGGATCTTTCTTGATATTTCCTTACTGATATCCTCTCCTTATGGGCACTATTGTCCATGCCCCCTCTTCCTCATCACTAGCTGCATCACCATTGCCATTTTTCGAGTTTGACAAGTGTTTGCTTCCCTTCGGGGTGAATTATTTTTGTTTAAATATCAGCAATGTTTGAAATATCAGTATCGCGTTACGTATCGCATCCTTGGGATACAGATACGTGTCGGTTTATCGCATGGGATATATTCTTTGTGACGGGTAATTGATCACACTTTTTGGAAACATTGTGGAAATGGTTGAATTTTTCAATGAAACTTCAGGGATTGTTAAAAAAAGACCTTAATTCACACTTTAAAATCATAACTCTCAAAAGAAGTGCACATAATAGGTTCCTTTGCATAGGGTCCTAAGCTATGCGTTGTCTGACTGAACTAATGCAACTATATTCAAATTGAATGAATAACATTTAGAGTGTATGTGATGATCCATTCCATGAAACACTCCCTAAATACTTCGAAATTAGTTTCAATGACAGCTGATTAAATGAAAATTTCAAAGAAAAAAAAATATTTTAATAATTTTTATTAAATTTTAATTATAAATTATTTTATTTTCCGAGAAATTGACAAAGACTTGACAAACCAGTAGAATAGCCCTCATACATGCTTGATTGTATATTGGAGTGCAACATTCAAGAAATTCAAAGAAATTGGGGAAATTTTGAAACCCCCAAATCAGACCACCTACACTCAAATTTTGATATTAAGTGTATGTATGATCATTTCATCTAATACTTCGAATTAGTCTCAATTGACAGATAGTTGAAGCGAAATTTTCGGGAAAACGTGGAAAAAAAAAAAAAAAAACATGGAGAACCAATGATTTGAAATCAAAGCTCCAACTCCGTGATTTTTTCATGCAAAACGTGAATAACCAATGGATTTATAACCATTTGACATTGATTTAAACATAATTCCAACCATAAATAAAATAATAATAATAAGGGATTGGAAATTGAAAATGCTCACCGGATCAAACATGTGGGATATATCGGCACTACCTGTGCATTTTGTATCGCACAGGTGGGATACAAGATATCGTAGGATATATTGGCCAATATCGTCGATATTTAAAACATTGATTATCGGCAGTATTGTCATATGGATTGCATGGATGACTATATCTAGTATTGCTTCTATTGGACTTCTTATGCCCGGGATATGGATCGAATAATAAATATTCCTTTTTAAGATGGTCTACGAGCTAAATCTAATAGTTATCAAATACCATTAACTCCATGCGTGTTATCAATATCTTTACGAGTGATTCGTTGGAACATGAACTTTTCCCTCTTTCCTAGAATAAAAGAAGAGGTGTATGTACTGAATGGATAATTCGATATCTTTTTTTATCCATTATTCAGGTCAATGAGTTAAACCAGATAATTATAAGAGTGAAAAGAAACAGGTAATGAATTCACAGTAAGAAAATTGGTACCATATTTTCTGGCACCAAAATCCAGACAAATTGACGCAGAGTGTAAAACTCATTTACACAAACAGATTGAGCTAGAAATCCCCCATTATGATGTCTACTTTCACCAGATCTGCTCAAACAGCAAACTCAAAGAAAGACTTACCTCCTCTGCACGCAATGTCCAGTATTGATCATTTATGTTCTCAATCTTTTCACTCGGTGGGAAAATCTGCAAAGAAAATATTGAGGAATTACTGGCCAATAATGATCACAATGGTATTAAAGGATCTTAAAGTCTTTGAACACTTCAATTTGGGCTTGCGGACTCCGAGAAAAAGGGGGAAGACTCCATTGAGAAAAGATCCTTTCTTCCAACCGAACAATAAAAACAAATTTCTTTCAGAGAAAAAGCTACTAAGACTATGCACTAAGAGGGATCCAATCAAACCAGAAGAGTGTCACCGACTTGCAGCAGTTAAGATCAGTTCCAACTCAAGTTGCATAAATCGCGGCCAATTCATAATGTTCTTAATCATTGCTAACAATTAAGAAAAAAAGGGCTCTCATTGGAGTACCTATTAATCCACACCAGCAACAGAGAAGAATTACTAAAAAGACCAAACAAACATACCTTGTAGATCTTGTGATAGAAAACCTCTAGTAGTCGAAGCTCGGCATTAGGGTGAGACAATTCAACCTTCAAGAATTCAAGACACACAGTAGTTGAGTTTTATTTGAGGCAATTCTGCTGAACAAAGATAATAAGACAAAAAAAGCATGCAGATCCCTAACCTAATCCCTTCTGCTACTAGCCATACAGCTAAAGAACCCTCTCTCTCTCGTTCAGAAAGAGTGAGGGTTGCATCAACTGGAAGGGTATCAACAGTTGCAAAATTACCTTCGATTTCAAATCATTGATCACATCTCCCACAGTGCTTTGCTTGGGAAGTCTATAGTGTGAATAACCACCTGAAGGAAAAGAAATACATTTAATAAAGACGCCATCAAGGGTTATATGGTTGAAAAAGATGACCACTTTAGTCTTGCATACTTACTTCA